>CAVNYN010271848.1:0-49026 GCA_963692815.1 Nyctanthes arbor-tristis | reverse complement strand
AAATTATCCAATACAAAAAAAAAAAAAAAAAAATTAATGATAATAATAATAATAAAAAAAAATAAAATAAAATTGTTAACTCAATTCTTTTAGAAAACAAAATTCCAAGGTTATATATCCAAATTTTGAATTACGTGTAGTAAGAATTAGTCAATCATTCACATGAATTTAATATATCAGAGGTATGTGAATTTTAGGCACCAGAGATCGAATTTTGGAAGTTAATCCTGTAACATTCAATTTCAACCGGATGCATTAGTTAAAGAAATGATACTAAAACATTTTTAGCTGTAGGAGAGTACTCATCACGGACATTATGAATCGCGACCATTTCAAGGTCCAGAGTGCTCAAGAATGAGATGCCTTAACCATGGAATCTTCTAGATTGCCTTTGGCAAGTTTAAGCAAACATAGATCAAATAAATATATTCTAAAGTACGATGTAAAACAATGAAGAAACTTTATGCAGGTTTCTCCTTTGCCCACTTCTTTGAGACTCTCAAGTTTGATACTTCTCAATTATTTATATGAGTCCATCGCTATACTAATAATTGTTAACATGTTGATTTCAAATGGAAGAATGTGACCAAATACAAAGTAAACAAACATAAAGCATTACAAAATATAAGATTATATATATGCTCCTACTACTACTATGCATAAATGAGTACAAATATAAAAGCATTACAAATAAAGAATTAGAAATTATAAGGTCATCCTTTCAGGAGTCTCCGTTTAGGAGCAGAGTTGGTGACCACCAAGTTCTTGAAGCACCTGAAGACTATTTAGAAACTATATAACATGACTAGAAGATATTAGAGTCTTATCAAGAATCGATAGAACTCGACTGGCACCGAAATACTATTTAACATATGTTGAGCACATTAATCAGAGATTGAATTATGACTTAAGCAGCCGGAACTTTAGGAACTGATATTGTCGAAGATTATGAATAAATGTCACAAACAGACGTGTGCTCTTCCGATCTCTAAATTCCTATTTACTTGGCATTTTGAAACTTTACCCCGATAACAAAAATTTAGCCCTTTTTTCTCTAATTAATGAAGTATGAAACCTTAAACCATAGAGTTCGTAAGAAGAAGGCATTTTATTTGATGATTTTGGTATAAAAGCTGAAGAGGTCAAATAATTTTTAAGGTTAGCTACATTGAATAATGTATTTGTTTATTGGAAGTTTTGGTTGAGGAGACATTGGTGCGGTGATGGTATAGTAGTAGGCTTGGTTGGGGGTGAAGTGGAGTGGATGGGTTAAAGAAGAGATGTATTTCCTTTTTCACTTATTTTAAAATTTTTTAAAACGATTTTTTGCTTATTTAAATATGGAAGGGCATAAAAGTAAATTTCATATCATTTTAGGGTAGGAGGGACCCTATGTGTCTATTTATGGAAGGTTGGGGACGAACGTAGTTGAAAAGAAAGAATAGGTTCTCAACTAATGCAATGTGCAAAGTTTAGAGACATGTGAAATTTACACAAATCTAATTATAATAAGGTGTAATTTAGCTATGAGATGGCAAGGAAACAATAATTGAAACACAGAGGCGATTCGAACCGTGAGTATGTATTCACATTTCAGACGGAAAGTCCCGGTAGTTCAAATCACACCTACTCTCTCCTGTCATCCCTTCCCTCCCCTGTATCTCCCCTTATAATCAAAAAAATAATTGAACCAGAGAGGGACAATTATTTGTGTTTTCCTATATATATATGTGTGTGTGTGTGTAGCTAAGAAAACCTCTAATACGGTTTTCAGCATTGGGCATCAGTTAGGTCGGTTCGAGCCAAAAAAATGAACCCGAAACTAACTCGGGGGCCGGCTTCATTTACTTCGATATCTTCTTTCTGATTCTTTCTTTCTTTCTTTTGATCTCAACCTGACAAAAAATTATCGGTGCAGGTCAGGTTTAATTAGTGGTTCGCTCGGGTCGTTGGGATCAATACACGGCCCTAAGTTGGTCAACAACTTTTGACGGGAAAGTGGGTTATCTTATTCCAAAGCATCAGATTCAAGAATGTTTACAATGAAACTCGAAGGGTCTACAAGCTAATTACATGATTAAAAGCAAACCTAGCTAAAAGCACGTGCAACCTTGTTTTCCTCAAGTTTAACAGCTTGAAAGCCAAAGAAAGGAAAACGTCGACGCAACTCGTGGATAGACACCAAAACCGCGCCTCGAAAGCTTGGGCGCAATAGACCGCTGCAACCGCATTCAGGCAATCTAATTCTGCAATAATGCTCTCAACCCCAAGGACCAGGGGCATAGGCAGGGGGTGGCCACCCTTTGCCCCGGCACACCCTTTTTTGACAAATGCATTTTTTGACCACATAAATAATTGCAAAAAAAAAATTTAATATACAAATTAGTATTAATCTACATTTTCGGTACACCCAGATATCGATGGCCGGCTCTACCCCCGCTAAGGATGATAGCAAGCTTCATCCTTTCAAGAATGGCGATATATATATATATATTGGTGTGACATATATCATATATATGTGTGTGTGTGTGTTAACTCATACCATGACTTATTTGTCTACTTCCTACTTATGCTACTATTGACGTCACCTCTCCATCTCGTTGGTGTCTCATAAAGCAAGCGTTACATTATACGTTGCTTCTGATCATCTGTTTCCATTATGTGTCTCATAAATTGAGCATATAACCTCATGATACTGTTACAATTAATTAGTGTAACTAACTATATATGGTGAATGGTACCGTTACTTTTACATAATAATAATAATAATAATAATAATAATAATAATAATAATTTCTGTATGAGTTTGTTGAGGATGTCTTTAATTTGACCGCTTAATTAATTTGCTTATACTTTATACGCACAGATTCATCCTTTTTTCTTTCTTTCTTTCAACAAATCTCGTATATATTGTTACCATGTTTTGATACTTTTGGGCATGAGTACTGTGCCGACAATTTGTACACATTCATCCTGTTTTTTAATGAACAAATTATGAAGTTCCCTGATTAATGGATTTAAATTCTGTGCAACTGTAATGAATAAGTTCCTCGGCTGGCTTATTAAGCATTAAGTACAAGAAGCCATCCTGCCACATCCAGCCACTAGCTGACTACAGCAAGCTAAAAAAATAGGAATATAATATAAGTCACTAATATTAATATGTTTATTACGTTATTATTATAATAATCTCTTAAACACAATAACTCTTGTTTAAAATCTGAAAAGTATTATTATATAATTAATCATCTCTCTAGACATTTTATAGTAATTCATTAAGAAAAAGAGACAACTTCTCCTCGTATATATAGAAACGAATTGCATGCTTGTAATCTTAATTCTAATTAAAAACAAACAATACACAGCATGGAAATCTTCTTAATTTTTTTCTTTTTTCATTCAAAACAACTACATATATCACTTGTTACAATCGAGTCTTCAAACTCTCTTTTATCCTTCTTTTTCCTTTTATGTAATTTCTTGATAATAACTTAATTGGCATTTAATTTAGGGTAATATTTTCCCTGTGAATACATATGCATGTTAATTAAGTACTTATTCTCGAACGTACTCCTACTTTATTGTTAGGCATTCGTGAATCGTGATTAATGTATTAAATTAAATTTTCATATTTGAAAGAAGTTCAAACTCATACGAAGTAGCTTTTGCAAGAGGCATAGATTAATTAGATTAGATAGCTTTATAATAATGAAGAAGCTGCTTTTTGGATATATGAATGAATTCAAAGAGTTCGTTTAATTAGAAAGGCCTTCCAAGGAAAACCACACTTCCTTAAAACTTCCACACAAAAATTAAATGTGGATTAGAAGTTATTTTAAATAGAAAGAAAGATTGAAAATGTTCAACTAGAAGACATCTGGTGCCTTGATATGGCATAGTACGAGTGATATATATATCCCTGATGTGATTTGAGGAGAGTGTGGTAATATGCTGATATAATTATGTCACATCACTGTTTGGTATTTGAACACTCTTAGAAAGAAGATCGAGAAATTAAACGAAGAAGGCCATTTTCTCTCTTTTTCCATATATAGGAAACATGGAATTAGAAAAAGAAAAAAAAATGAAAATGGGAGAAATATGACGCTTGGTTTGTTTGATCTCCATTTAATTTAATTTAACTACATTGATATTATTTATACTAGTAAATAGGCACAACTCCTAAGATCATTTCCAAATTTACATAGGATAATTAAACATAAGAAAGCATCTTCTTTTTTAGACTCAAATTACCTTACCATCTTAGGAGCTTGATTTACTAATTTAATTAATGAAGGTTCCAATAAGCAAAGTACACATATAACATGAGTTGTCAAGAATTGAATCCCACTAATTTACACTCTTTTATGATTAATTAATTAATTAATAATTATACAAATCACAATTAATACCTTATTTGTCATGATAATTTCAAATTTAAGCATTTGAATTTTAGTAATTTGTAATGAAATTTAATTCTTAGGCCCCAATTATTTTTTTGAAATAAAAGGCTTAATTTTCATTATATGTTGAATTGTCCGTTACATCAACTTGAAGTAAGTGTTGCAACCAAGGCATGGGTACATTAAGAATGCATGGATTACTGAAGGTCCGTGCTCGTCTAGCAAGTTCATGAGCGATCACGTTAGCTTCCCTCTTGATATGCTCCACTTTGGAATTGTTGAATGTGCTCAGCAATAGCTTACAATCCTTCACTATAAGGCCAAACTCAGTGTGATCATTCTCCTCATTCCTCAATGCATTTCTGATTGCCTTTGCGTCCACCTCGAATACTATGTTAGTGTAGCCACCTTCCATCAACCATTTACAAGAAATTGATATCATCAACCAATTATTATTATTTACAAGAAATTGATATCATTTCCATCTTGTATTTAAGATCATCTCCCTAGCTAATCCTATCTTTTAAATTTAAGACACAGATAAAAATTATAAATAGAATTAAATTAGATAATTATTCCTAATAAAGAGGAGCCTAACCACATTAAAAGATTCACCATATTATACAGGAAACTTCAAATTCTTATGATAATCACGTGATAGAATCAAAACTTAAACTACATTGGAAGTTGCTGTCGTCACTTGCAGATAATTTAAAGTCGTCCGAATATCTTGTCAAGTCAAACATACCAAATGGAATATTGTCTATCTTCTGTTTTTAGTGTATATATTTGGTAAGTTATTTACATGTTAAACTTATATAGTAATAACTTCGTTATCTTCTTAATAATTTGCTTATATAACACCATGCAATGGAGGCATAACGGGATATCTTTCCACTTTCAAAGGATTCAGCTTTAATTTTTCTATTACTTAAACAGGTTTCTTCTCCTCATTCTCCTTCAATCAAACTCGAAAACTGAAACTGGAAAGAAGTACTATTCTCTTGTTTGGCAATGGAAATTCTTGGTCACGAATGCCACTCCGACGCATCGAGTATTGCGGCTTCATCAGAAGAAGTCCACATCCAAAAATATGGACGCGACCGGTCGAAAATGAAGGAAAAAATTGTAGAACCGGAATTGATGACATCTAGGGTTGAGTTGGATCTCAAACTTGCCGCCAACGACCAGTCCAGCAGCAACAATAATAATAACGACAACAACAACGCAAGAGTAGTAGCCTCCGATCTCGAACTCAACCTCTTTAACCCGATAACTTCGGGCTCATATCCCGAGACGACGTCTAACGACGGCTTCAAGCACCATCCTGATCCCAAAACATTCACATGCAGCTTTTGCAAGAGGGAGTTTTCGACTTCTCAGGCACTGGGTGGCCACCAGAATGCCCACAAACAAGAACGTACACTGGCCAAACGCCGCCATGGGGTGGCAGAAGTGGTGGCAGCGCCACCTTTCGGCCACCACTCAGCGGCGTATTCCTACTACCCCTACTCTTCATTCCCACAAGTCCCTTTTTACAGCAGTTTTAACAGATCATCAGCGCTTGGGATCCGACCCGAATCCATGATCCACAAGCAATCTTGTAATCCATATGGGTTCCGTTTTGGTCCTGAGAAGTTTTCCAGGGCATTCTTCATGAACCCTAATTTGCAGGGATTACCTTACAGTCAAATCAATGGTGGATTTGGGCTTGAGAAGTTTGGAAAGAAGGGTGGAATTATTGATTTAAGACAGAACCCTATTGATCTTGATCATCATGATCATACCCATAATTCGTCAGCTAGCAAGGGGGCTCATCAACGGCTGAGATTGAATGATGATAATCAAAATGATGATGAATCAGGCCTGGATTTGAATCTTAAGCTTTAATTGTTGTTTAATTATAATTATTATTATTACTATTCTGATAATTTTGTGAATTGTTTGTTTAATTGTGTTTATGATTTGAACGTTAAACCTCAATTATTATTTATGATTAACGCATGCCGATGTAGAAATCCAAATTAAACGTGGTTTTGTTTAACGATGATTGTACATTAATTGTTATATATTCCATACGAAATGTTCCTTTCGAACCCACAATTCATCACACGGCACATACCATAAAAAAATTATTTAAAAAAAAAAGACTACATATTATTACTGTGTGTGTCGACGTCTAGTTCTGTTAAACATATACTGGTCATTTTTTATAATTATATTTATATATGCTGTCCTAAAGTCATCAAGAGTTATCACAATTTCTTTGTTTTAAATTAATTATTATAGTAGTTTTTACTTAAATTATAATTTTTGCATTTAGCAATGACGCCAAAATGAGAAGTTAATTTGGATCATTTGTGCAGTGCAAGTGAAACCGTTGTTGATTGATTTCAAGTGATTTTAAATATCTAAACCTTAAATTAGATCGGAAGAGCGTCAACAAGAAATTGCATTATAATATATACATATATACATATATATATGTTGTCGGAAATGAGGGTTTGATATGACCAAATTATTAATTCAACGAACCGTGAACACTGCTATAAAATATTTAAAACAGCTTGAATTGTATGTATAGAATAATAGAAATGATGTACTAAAACGATATTTGCACCCTCTCGTAATTAATGGAGGTGCTTAAGGGCCTCACACACTAATAACTTTAGCAGATTAATTACAAGTTTCAAACCAGATTATACAAGCACAATTCCAGAAGGAACTTCAAGAATTTCTGGAAAATCTAAATTTGGTGCCTTTGGAAATGATTTAAATGTTTGGAATATCTTTTATTTTGCTTGGAATATATGTTAATTGTGTTAGAATCATGAAATCTTTCTTCTGTTGTAGATTCTCAATCATACCCATGAATTTTTGTGAAATTAATGGAATGTGAAAGAACGTGATTTTACACGAAAGATCTTCAAAATCTAACAGTGTTCTACTTTTTAAAACTATGCGGGCTCATTGGCAAATCATGCAGCCTCATGCTAGCTTACATATTATATATATGTAGAGAGAGAGAGAGAGAGAGTCCAAGAATAGCCCCAACCAAGGTTACAATCCTAGATAGATAATAAGGAATAAATGGGAAAAGCAATCGATTGCATAAAATAAGCAATAAGGATTCACAATCAAGATTAAACTCAACTTAAAAGATGTTCCATGCATTTTGAATATAATTTCACGAGATCATAATGAGGTGAGAATTAATAGACAGAAATTTAAATACATATTTAAAATGTATTATATATCTAATAATTGAATAGTATTACAACGAGAATCAAACACCATTATAGTCTTTCATTCATTTTTCAAAACATTATTATAAAATAAGTAGAGAATGATACCCACTAATAAAAAAAAAAAAGGAATTGTAGAGAATCAAACACTATATAACAAGTGGTTTAAAAAAAACACTATATAACAAGAATCAACATCACACTGATAAAAATAAATTGTAGATAATGGTACAATGCTGGTAAATATCACGATAATATATATATATATATATGAAAATAACTTTGGCTAAGATTGTTCACTCTTTTATGATTGTGAAAATTTCGATATATATATATACACACATATATATATTTGATTGGTTGAGGGAATTAAGATGTTCGTTTCCTATAACTATTTTTTTTTTTTGGAAGTGGCCTATAAGCTATAACTCTTTTTAATTAATCAAATAATAATAACACATAAACCACTCATTTCATTTTTTTTCACAATTATTATAATAATTCATTAATGCATTGATTTTCATTAGGCGTGGGCATACAGTTTTCGGGTTTGGTTAGGGAAGGAACTAAAATCAAACTGAAAATTTCGGTTTTGGTTTTGGCTCGGTGGTAATTATATATTCCGAAACTGAATGGTTCGGTTAAGTTAATTTTCATTTTGTTCAATTTTTATATTTGATAAAATTACACTTTACTAAATATCAAAATACTAAACGATTAATAGAAAAAATATACAACTTTTTAGTGTTTGATTAACAAATTTTTTCCTAAAAATTATTTTTCATATTTTGATTACATGACTAGATTTCCTTGAAAAATAAGGAAAATATTTTCGTATGAGAGGTGTAGATTTCTTGTTTTCTAGTAATTTATGTTTTTTAAGGCGAATTTCGCTTTCAATCAAACACATTACAGAATTATATAATTTATTTTCTCTGAAATTCAATTAATAGTAATTCAACTGAGAGTATATTTTACTTCAAAACAAATTCCTTGATTATAATCAAATGCACCTTAAACGTATAAAAAAATAAAAAATAAAAAAAAAATTGAGAGGACACTCCTAGTGGTAAAGGTGGGCTTCACTAAAATATATTTGATGTGAGTTTGCGCTACCCCCCCCCCCCCCTTTTTCTTTTCCGCTAGCTAAAAGCGAAGCTAAGCAAATTATACGATAGAGATCAATCACGAGTCGAACGGTATAAAAGTAGAAACGACTTATATAACGTGCAAGTTAAAATGACTCGTGTGGCTCTTAGTCAACTACCTTTTAGGTTGGGTGGTACAGAGAGTCTTCCTTGAGTCCAATTGTAGATTAAAGTTCCACGTAGGGATCCAATGGAGATTCCAATTTCTCATCTATTCCCCCATTTTCTATTTTCTGCATTTTCTCAGCCACCGGTGTCTGATTCAATATTATTATTATAACAATTAAAGACGTGAATGCTTGTGCTTTTGCTTGTTTTCTCTCTCTTTTTCTCATCTGAACTCATTGCTTTCAATCGATCAATCATGGAAGATGCCAATGGTATATGTTCTTCAATTTCCAAGTTTTCTGGAATGTTTGCGATTGTTTTGTATGCATACTTCGTATCTCTGTTATTTACCCCTTTTTTTCCCATCAAGTTTCTTCTGCCTATTCCTGTGGGATTTTTTCTGATTTTGTTCTGGTATTAATCCTGCAGTCTGTTGAATAGAGGGATTTTGGATTCCAGTTCAACAAATATGCAGAAATCATCAGTCATCACTTTAATTTGCAGAAGTTTATTGAAGTCAATGAAATAGGCCCCATTTTTTTTTTTTTGGGGTGGGGGGGGGGGATTTGAGACTTTTCCTGGGGAAAATTCCTTTGGTTACTTCAGGATTTCTAGTTAGGCTTCAAAAATGGAATCACTTTTGCTTTACTTATAATTTCAATATATGGATCTTACACAATAATAATAGAATATAAGTCAAGTACTGAAATGTAGGTGATTTCCAGAAATCAGCTTCAGTTTATCCTGGTAGCTGGGGTGGGTGTTCTGTGTGATTTTTTTTGCCCCCAAAAGAAGAAAATTTATTCATCATTAGCATCAAGTTGCAATACATCATAAATAAAGGTAGGAGGAATTTCCCACCATTCCATGGAATCTGTGTGATTTAAAGAAATTGGATGGGGTGTGTGTGTTTGTGTGCGTAATTGATCCAGATTTGATTGATCCATTGTGGATCTTGGATAGTTAGTTGCAATGTGAGCTACAAGAGTAGGAGGACATATCCGTTTACTAGCCATAAAAAGCTATGTTTTCAAAGGGTGTTCAGGGAAGATAGCTTTTCAAATGCACGTCAAAACTGCATGACTTTTTATTTACTTGCCTCCGAAACTTGGGTAATAAACTTGCAGTTAGTTTCTGCCTTAACCCATTTACTTCTGTTTGGCTTGTATCATGAGCTTAGCATATTATTTATGGGTTAATGTTATGAGCTGCTGACTCTACTTTCTTTGTTTATTAGTCGTTGAAGCTAAAGATGGAACCATTTCTGTTGCTTCTGCATTTTCTGGTTATCAGGAAGGTATATCAGTTCCTTATTATCCTCAAATGGTCTCTCTCATTTTTGTTATTTCTTCAGTTTTCGCATTTTGATCTTCTCAACTGACTATGCACCAGAATTCAGCAAGTATCACCTTACATTTTATAACCCATCAAATTTCTGGAGTAAGCCCTACCGGTAAAGGCTCTTACATATTTTTGCAGTGACTTGTATATTAGGTAAAATGGAGTGTGTTGTTTCTTTGATTCCTTTAGTACTTGGTTGGAAGTTGATGCAGCATAGAGTGATGCTCTCTGAAATATTATGCTCACAAAACAAAAATTGCATAATTATACATGTTTTGTGATTGGCAGCTGTTCAGGACAGAGATCACAAATTCCTGACTAGAGCAGTTGAAGAAGCTTACAGAGGAGTAGAATGTGCGGACGGAGGTCCGTTTGGTGCAGTCATAGTTCGCGATGATGAAGTAGTTGTAAGCTGTCACAATATGGTCTTGAAGCACTCTGACCCTACTGCTCATGCTGAGGTTACAGCAATCAGAGAGGTTAGCATATCCTCACCCAGACTCAGACTACAAATTTCATGGGTGTCCTCTAATGCTTATTGTGGCTGCATTTTTAGGCATGTAAAAAGTTCAACAAAATTGAGCTATCAGACTGTGAGATATATGCGTCCTGTGAGCCGTGTCCCATGTGCTTTGGCGCCATCCACCTTTCCAGATTAAAGGTCTCTTAATCTGTTTAAATCTTCTTTTCGACCCTATATGCCTTACGGTCTAGAAAGTTCAGCCTGTTTATCAGCACACCATTTTCTGATCCTTGTGTGTATCATCCTTGGTATATTTTATCAGAGGCTGGTATATGGAGCCAAAGCCGAAGCTGCTATAGCCATTGGATTCGATGATTTTATTGCCGATGCACTGAGAGGCACTGGCTATTACCAGAAAGCTCACTTAGAGATCAAGAGAGCAGACGGTACAGAAGCCATCATAGCGGAGCAGGTATTTGAGAAAACAAAGGCAAAATTTCAACTGTATTGAAGATTGTTCATCTCTCTTCTTGAAGGAAAACGTGTACAATAATATCCCCTTTGAACTCGTCCTCCATCGCTTTCCATTCACTTGAAGAAGTAAATTTATCTGTGTTTCAGGTTATTGACGGATGCTATGAATTCAGAACCATGTATTTTCTGCCCTTTGAACACCTTTCTTCCCCACTGATACATCAGTGCTCAAAGTGGCAGTTAAAAATGTGTTGAAAAAAATGAAATATTTAAATTCAATATTAATCTGCTATCTTTTGCAAGAACAAGCTTAAAATTTTTGCAATTCTACAACAGACTACAAGTATTAACAACGCCAATAATATAATTACTATCGACTTCCTATATAAAAGTGCATATAAAACATTAGACACTAGCACAACACAGACAAAATTTATCTACATCAATCTCCGGAGGTTTCTACCTTGCCAAATTATGAACTACTGAAAGAAGCTAACACCTGCCCATTTCATGATAGATTAAGCACAGTATTTTAATCATTTGTTTGACAAAATAATGGGAAGTTGCACTACCATTCCATGAACTGAACTGAACTGACCGATGAAAACTCCATAAAGTCGATCACGAGCATTTACATCTCACATCTTTGATTGGTTGAGACTCGAGACTTGAACTGAACCCTGAGTAGAAGTACCAAAGACACCTAACACGATGGAAAACAGGAATTCATGTTGCAGACTCCACACCATCAACAACTAATGTTGCATCACAATGGTTTAAATGAAAATTGGGTGAAGACGAGTCCCTACATGTTTTAAACGTGAGCACGATATCAACATCATATTCTTCTAGCTAATTGTCGTAACAAACTCAAAGATTTACATTTCTGATAAATGAATCCTCAAAAACTAGGCGAACCATCTCATATGTATCAAGCCATAAATGTGCCAGATTAATGTACTGAACCTGTGTATTTTGTAGCCAATACAATAACCAGCACCAAGCCTCCGTCACCTCTACTGCATAATCCAAGATATGTGAATCTCTCTCTGCTGTATAAAATGAAGCAAAACCCCGATTCTAGATATATACCGCAGAAAAGACAATATAAACACACCAGACTAAAACAATCAGCATGAATGAGGGGCCAGGAATGGCAGAGCTAACTAAATACCTAATTTGTTTCCAACAGTGTATATGTTCTTCAACCAAACAAGGATTCTTACCTGTCACAGTAAGCTGTAGGCAGCCTGACCATTGTTCAGGATAATTCATCCATACATACAACTCTTCTAGCCTAAAGATCGAGTTGCTCCTGGTCTGTCTAAACTTGGAGCTCTTAGTGTCAGAACTCCGAGAATTAATGAATTTCATTAAGTTATGAAGTTGCAAAATGAAGCTTGCCTATTTCAATAATCCAATCTTAAGAATTTGCAGTGAAGCATGAGAATCCAGACAATGGTTGCACCATAACCTTCCGAACATTCTCAATAATGTAAAGCAACTCCCAATACAAGCACTTACATAGGGTTGCAGCATCTACAAAGAGAGATTAAAAAGGGAAATGTGCATTCACTGATGCATAATTTAAAGAACAGACTGCAAGCATTGCACATAATTATCTAAGTAAACTACTAGTCCATGTCAATTCCAATGTACATATCGAACAATATCCTTTGCAGACTCGAGGAGACATGCACCCATCAAAGGCCTATCGAATAGAAGTATTATTCAGCAACCCAAATTTAAAATCTAAACAGAATCTGCACTTTTCTCATTTATCAAAGACAAATGAATAAATATACTACTAACCCAGGGGTCAAGAAATTAAAGAGCCAGCTTTAACACTTACTACCAATGAAAGCTGTCCATTAACTCCCCATGGACCTGAGCTCCTCCAACTGGGCTTTAATCTGATCCTGCACCAACTCCAACCTCTTTGAAAACACCTCCAATTCCAATATTTGCTGCTTCCTCCATTTCTCATCAACGAATCTCTCCCCTCCCGTCACACCACTAAATCCCAAAGGCATGGGACTCAAAGCAAAACCAAAACCTCGGCTGCCATACACATTATTATTCAAGTTCATAGAATTTCCCAACAACTCCTTGAAAAAGGGTGACAAACAGCTCCTCACAGTCTCCTCAATCACGTTTGTTATTGATGCTGGCATCCCAACACTTAATGGTGTAGCCATTGGGGTGACCAAACCCACACCGACCGTTGGCTGATTAATAGGAGGAGTATTACTAGTGAAAGCATGGGGCTTTTCCTCGCCTTTGACTCCTCCACCTCTGTTTCGCTTCCTGGATCGTGGGGTCTTGTTATTCCCGTCGAGTCCATTAGGGTTGTTCAGGCTAGGGCTTTGATTACCAACAAAATTGGGGTTATTAGGATCGTTATCATCAAACCTAGCCTCATCCACGGGGGCAGCACGGACGGTAGAGCCGTTGACTCCAAGAGTATCGGCCCAGATTTTACTGGAGATTTCAAAGGTAGCCTGATCATGGGGACTCTTGAAGGCATAATCTTTGCCGGAACCAGCTTTACTAATGACGTTGCGATACTTCTTCTTTAGCCTCCTCAGCTTCTCGACAAGCTGATTCTTATTGAAATCAAGCTGCAATTTATCCTTGATCTGGTCATAAAACGCCGTCGTATCATGGTGGTGCGACGAACTATGAGGGCCGCGCTGACTAGTATAGTCCAGAAACCCCTGCAAGAGCTCGATTTCATCCTCGTCAGTCCAGAGACGCTGAAACAGCTTGCGGTCACCATCGGGGTAAGGAATCGCCTGCGGCTTCCTAGAAACGCCAGCGACGGCATCACCCGGAACATGCTGTTGCTGTTGTTGCTGCTGCTGCTGATTCATGCGAAAATCCGGAACATCAGAGACGGCGACAGTGACTTGATCGGCGGCTGAGGTGGAGACAGGAGGCCGATCGACAGCAGAAACAGACGCAGAGGCAGTAGCAGGGGAGGAAGACGCAGAATCCTCGTCGACATCAACGTCGGCCTCCAAATAGACGTCTTCACCATGGTCAGAGCTGTCGTCGTCGTCTTCATCGTCGAGAAGGTCTTCGTCTTCATTATAGAGAGCGGCGCCGGCGCTGTTGGGGTCTTCGGCGGAGGCCATTAGGCGGGGGGCGGAGGGCGGCCGGAAGACGAGGGTTTGATGGAGAGATTAGGGTTGGGTGCGGAAATAGGGGGGGTTAGGTAATGGGTGGGGTTGGAGGGGTTCGGGAAAAGCGTGTTTATTTGGCTAAGTGGTTTCGTGTTAGGCTAAGTCCAGGTTCGGGTTCAACGGTTCGCCTCACGTGCCACCTGCCTAACTTTTCAATTTTTTTCACTTGTGCACTATGTGTGTTTTTTGTCTGTCTAATAAAATACTATATATTTATTTATTATAACATTAATCATTTTATTATTGTTGTTGTAATTGATATGAATGTTGTTGTCAATGAGAGTTGTAAGGAAGGAAGCTCTTTTTGCGTGATGGGCATCAAAATATATTGCTATCTAGTCGTCTGTAGTTAGAAAAATTCTTTATTATTTTCTTTCTTAAATTTTGGATTCAATTTTATACTGTTAATATATTATTACATTTGTTATTTTCACAACTTTTTTCACTATTCATCTTCAATTGTCTTTAATTCCTCGTTATTGATCAATCTTTCTCATTGTTATTGCTCTCCTAGCTCTACAATCTAATTTACTCCCAAACGGATATATTAGTTGTTATTATTACAGATCACATCATCACAATGAATGTTTTCTCCCCTATTAGCTCAGGAAAAACAAATATACATATGGCTTGTCTCTTCCCTGGTTACTATTCTTCTTCAATTGCTTTGGTTTCTCTAAGTCAATTTATCTCTTCAAGATTACTCTTTATTCTCAGATTCATCGCTAAATGGGTATGCTAGTTATCTTTGTTTTTGTTGGAATCATTATAATCATTAGCTGTAAGAGAGCCTTTTTCCCATACAACAAAAAAGTATAAATAGCTCTCCGTCCATTTTCATCTTTAAAAATTCAATTCTCTATAAATTATCTCTTTTCCTCACAAATATTCTTCTTTCATCCCAATCTTACTTCTACGGTGGTAAAGAAGTATACTAGTTAGTAGTAGTACTAGCAGCAGGAAGAATAATAATAATAATAATAATAATAATAATAATAATAATAATAATAATAATAATAATAATAATAATAATAATAATAATAATAATAATAATAATAATAATAATAATAATTTACAACAAGGGTCCCCAACTTTTATATTTATTTACACTTTTATCCTTAATCTTTAAATGTAGAACAGACTTCCAACTATTTAAATGAAACCATATTTAATTGGAGTTAAATTTCAAATTCACATCATATGAGGGTATAGACAAGTGACATAAATATATATATATATATATAATAACAAAAAAATCATATAGAATTTAATTTAAAATTTTCTCATTACGCACGTGTATAACTTTTTCAGTAGTCTCATCATATGACATGAATTTGATATTTAACTCTAACTCTAATATGATCTCATTTAAATGGTTCTCAAATGCACCCTAATACGTGAACAATGAAATTCATTCCTTTGGATGAACAACGTCAAGTTTTCAAAAATTAAACTTCTGTTTGTCCAGATCTAAAGACTAGAGATGAAAAAGTTAAATAATGCAAAGATTGAGGACCTTTACTGAAATTTATGCGTATTCAAACATAAATGCTGTGATGCCTTATCTTTCTACACTTACCGGCATATATGCTCGAATGCTGTTTGATGGATCCCTTTTGATTCCTTGAATCAGTGGCTACCACACACCAAAACGAATTCTCCCTCCTCCAGTCCCAGAATCATACCCATTTTACAATTTCTTTCCGTTTTGGGAGAAAAGAATTCAACAACAGTACGGAATCCTTCAATGGCATCAGCAATAACCAGGCCCTCCTTCACTTTTAACCTTTCCAAATCCCCTTCCGCCGTGTGTAAACTCAAACCTCAGCCTACATTTCTCAAATTCGAACCCGTTTGTTGCAGTCCCGGGAAGCCCAATTTCACTGCCATTAAGTCCGTTGACGTTTCGAAGGAAGACAAACAGCCAATTTCGGAGAGTACCGAGAGTTCTGCAGAATCCCCTAATGAACAGGAATCCGAGGTGAAATTCGATAAGAGAAGGCTAGAGGAGAAATTTGCAGTGCTGAATACTGGAATATACGACTGCAGATCTTGTGGGTTCAGATATGATCAGGCTGTAGGGGACCCTTCCTACCCAATTCCTCCCGGGCTTCCTTTTGACCAGCTGCCGGAGGATTGGAGATGCCCAACTTGTGGCGCTACCAAGAGTTTCTTCGAGAGCAAGAGTGTTGAAATAGCGGGTTTTGCTGAGAATCAGCAATTTGGATTTGGTGGTAATGCACTCACCTCTGGCCAAAAGGCTCTTCTTATATATGGTAGTTTGTTTCTGGGATTTTTGTTCTTCTTGTCTGGTTATTTTCTTCAATAATTATTGTTACTTGTTGAAATATATGCAATTTGGTATAGTTTGACAGTTCAAAGTAATACTGTTTTGTTCTCTGTATTACTAGTAACATGTCATTTGAGAATAATCTAATCTATGTTACTGTATATCTTTCTTTTTTGCTCTGGTACTTTTGAGTCGAACTTAGAACCGTTAAGTGCGTGTTTGGCATTCAGCATTCGGGTGGAGTATACCATAACTCAGATACGGTTTAGCTTTCACTTTTCTCCTTTATTGTGGAGCGATATTCAATACTTCGTGCCAAACATGTTATAGATATTTGCTTGCATAACATTTAGAAAGGAAACAGTTGCTTGAAGTCTCGTTAGTTTACGCTTTAGGTTCTCGTCAAATTATGCACGTCAAACAAGCACGAATTTTGATATTTGCACTACTTGAATTTTGATCTTTGCTAAGTTCAATTTGACGATATTTTAGCTATCTTTTTCATAAAAATTCTTGAAGTGGAGTGATGAAACAGAAGTTTGTTTGGAACTTAAGCTCTGTTTAGCAATTTCCAGAATTCTTGTGACAAAACGATCCACTTTGTCTCTTGGGAAGCACAGGTTTTTGAAGAGTTCACCTAGTACTGCAGCATTAGCATATAAATCTTCCTGTGTGATGGTTTTTAGATGTGTCCAAGATTATTCTTTGGGATGTTTTGTGTTTTGATTCTTGAAATCATGTGTGTCAAACCGTCCAACCTGCGACGAAGATCGATCACTCCTCTGTGGACAAGTGATGAAATGGGAGAAACTTCAAGATGACTGTTGCTGTTATTTTTTCTTTTGATTTGTAAATGTAAATATACATAGATCAAGAAGTGGGATGTACAAGTACTCTAGGGATACCTAGGATTTACAAATATGACAAAAGGTATGGATCAAATTATGGACCTCTTGCCAGTGTTTCATACTAGACTAAAACATTAGGATACAATGTAAACATTACTTTGTGTACATGTGTTTAATCGGTGAACAATGCAATTGAAGGTCGGCTAGACGTCTTCAAAAATCTTCTTGTTTCTGGCTGTCTAAAGATGGAAACGGTGCTAACAAGTGCGATACGCTTTGCTTTGCTTGACCAAGATGTACCTCGGGCTTCTTTCTTTATCCATTTTAGAATATGACTGTTGCCGTTGTTGCTCAAAGGGTTTGTAGGTGTTTGACCGTTTGGCTTATATTTTTGGAGAGCCGAGGACCAAGATTGGTTCGAACTTCAAATAGGTGAGTCTTTGGCATGTGCCTTTTCAACGAAATTATAAAATCAAGAGCCGACATGTGAATTTATAAGATTCAATTCAACTCTTGCTAGTCGAAGGGATGCAGATGGCTCCATATCTACTTCTTTGGTCTGGCCACGAGGAAAGTATACGTTTGCTCTAAGCGCCATCTCGGCCAACATCCTGCCCCAAAGGGGTGGAGTTTGATCTCTCTTTCCGGCCACCATGTAGAATCATTGCTAAATTGAAACACATGACACAAATGAGTTCTTAATTAACCAAAAATACTGTATTTTTAGTACACACTGACAATAACACCCCCCCCCCCCCCAAAAAAAAAAAATTTCCAGTCAGTCAGTCAGTCACAATCATTCAAACTCTTAGTAGTTTTCTAGCTTAGCTTCTAAAACCGAATATTGGAGACTTTGAAGTTGAAGCGTAAAACACAACTGATGCCAGCAGCAACACATCATCGTTATTCCTCAGCATATTTATTTATTTGTTTATTATTTTTGTTTTTGCTTTTCTAAAAAAGTCAATTTTCACAAAACGAAGATATAAAAACATATCTTTAACACTGTTTTTGGTTTCCAAAAAATTGAAAACAATTAATTTTACATTCCTTATGAAGCACATTCAAAAACAAAGAAAAAAAATACCATGAAGAAAATTACATAATGTGTCTTCGGCATTTTCTTCATATATAAGAATGAAAACAAAGAACAGTCTTTTTTCCCCAAAATTACAACACAAAATAGAAAAATGAGCGCAAACTGAAGATGGAAAATTGAAATACAAAGAGAATGAACCCTTAAAAACTAAAAGATAAGAAAGAATAGGTCTGATAAATATATTGAAATTACAAGAATTCATTCGATAAATATATTAAAGACATTCCCTCGATTTTATGATAAGACATTTGACATTTAAATCCTTAATAAAATGTACAATCTTGAAGAAAAGAATCAAGAACATCTGCCCCATTGAAGATTAGTTCAACTATATTGTAGCATCAAATTTGGCCATTTGGGAAGACAAGTCTACGCCTTGAACTGAGGAAATTCCACATCCAAGACAGTCTAGCCTTTGCGGCATAATTGTGAAACTCTATAGCACCCTCAACCACGTATCCCTGGAAATGATTATAGTAGAAAATGAAGGCTGGACTCCAAAAACCCTCCAACGCCTCCTCACTCCTATAGTTAACTTCTCCAGAGAAAAAAGTTCATGAATGTTAACATATTAGGGACAGAAGCAGCCCCCAAACTCAAGATTCTCCATTTCTGATTTTGCAGGCTTGCTCAAGTCGGTCAGGTTGTTGCTGACTGGACATAAACTAAAAAGAAACGTCCTCTACATGTAAATCATCACTCATGTAGCCCTGTATCCTGTTTAATCTGTGACGCCTGGTTTTTCACCCGGTAAACCTTCTTCAATTGTCTCTCGTTCCCCGCCGCAACTAGAGTCTGTCGTTGGTTATACCTCACATCATCCCCACCAGCAGGTCTATTGACCCATTTAGGAGGTGGTGCAGGTAGTGGACCCACATTTTGCACAAAATGCAGAGGTGTGTCTGGTACTTGGCCTGAACTTTTTGATCTGGTTCCGCCGCCATCTTCAAGGTTCAAAGCAAACACGCCATTTCTTAGGTCATGATATTGTTCCTGGCCAGCTTGCATCTTGTAATGTTGCATGTTGCTATGCATATTATTGGACGAGAGACCATATCTAGTACCATACATTGGTCCCTGAGGGTTGAAATTTCCATGCAGAAAATTTGGATCATCCCAATAACCGCGTCCATTTGCACTTTGACCAGCTCCTCTAACATACCCAGAGTTGCCAGATGTTCTAGGCTTACTCTGCAAGTGGTTAGAATGGTTATTGATAGTTCCTTCAGAAAAGCCCCTTTCATAGCCAGGGGGTCCAGCTGGCCTCAATCTGTTCCCAACATGGTTGCCTTGAAAATTGCGGTAAGCAGGTTGCTCTGAGATTTTGTTGTGTCTATGGTTGGGCTTAATGTTCAGCGTGTTATGAACCAGGCGATAAGCAGCTCCTCCCAGTGTAGGACCAGATATCGCCCCAGCTACTTGAGGCCTGTGAAACAGAAGTAATCAAACAAGTGCAACAATTTCATTCGTGGCGCAATTAATGACCCATCACCATTTCAAGGAACGGAACAAGTTACTAATTCCTAGCTTTAAAGCTAAGAGTAAACCTACAGAACACCAGAGTTCTCAAACTGCTACGATCTGAATATAAGATACTGGAATTGATAGCTCAACAGATCAATGTACAAGTTCTTAAGCTCCCCAACTGTGCAGGAGAGATGGTAAACTCTGGGGGAATTTCATTACCTTTCTCTGCCTAGCACACGTCTGCCACCATTGTCTTCATGCCATAATATAGGAAACGGTTTAATGTCAGTAGGTCTTACAATCTGCACAGATAGAATGTAATGGACCACACATCAGAATACGCAAAAGAAAACAAGGGGGAAAAAGTGAAAAACGAAGGAAAAGAAGCAGCAGAAAATGGAACATAACCCATAGTGAAAAAAACTCAGACACCCTCACTTCATCGTCTCACCTGAAGTAATAAAAAAAAAAAAACCTGCAGTCCAAATGGATGAGATCGGAAGAGCGTATGCAAAAGAACAAGATTTTCATGTTTTTCCATTTAACTGTCCAGAGTCAACCAAGCTTACCAAATGCACACAACAAATTAATACAAGGGGCAATGGATCTTCTCTCTGTTAAATGCAGGACCCAATGTTTTCAGTGATATGCTTGAGAGCATATGATTTCAGTAGCTAAGAACATTACATACCTTATCAGATATAACTACACCTTCAGGAGGTTCTGGGATGTGTCTATGCGGAGCTGGATTAAGATAGGTAATGTTTCTGCACAAGAATTATACACTATCTTGAGGACCTCGGACAGAACATATTACAAAGTCTCTCACATTGTCTTTCCTATCGGGCGGCTGAGGGATAGGGTACACTTACAGGACTTGATTATCCATAATGTCTTCCAAGCCATTGACCGGGGAAGGAACTACTGGTTTCAATCCATTCCGTGTAGTCAACCAAATGAATCCATGCATTCCACCACTGAAATTTTTGAAAAAAGGAAAGTTACACATCATGCAATAAAGGCAAGCCGGCATTAACTACCATAGTTCAAAACTGAAATTCATTTGATAGACCATAAACCAACCTGGCAGTTGTGTCAATGCTCCATGGAAATTTCTCCATGCCAGCAAGATAATAGTACAAGGTCACTTGGGCAGCCATTGGGTGATGTGGATGGATATATAGTAAATCAAACATCACACTATTTCGAAATTGTTCTTCTTCCTACAAAAAAGAATGTGAATTTCCATGGCTTTTCTTCTGCTTCCTTTTGTTAAGTAAAGAACATATTCATCATGCACCACACTAGGCTCAATTTCATGTACATCAAGATGACATTCTGATGTAATCGGGCATGATTTTGTTAAGCATATTGCAGCACTTTAAGGCTTAAGCCACATACATTTTGAGGGATTTATAGTCTTCCACCTTCCAAAGGAACTCGTTTAGGTCCAAAATTTAGAAAAGAATCAACATTCAGTCCAAAGTACTCTAGCTAAGTCAAAAAGCCATCAAGTCCTGCTAGCTAAGTCAAAAAGCCATCAAGTCCTGCCACTCATTTCAGTTTGCAGGGTACATGAAAGCCGAAGGAGAATGATATGACTAATAGATTGCAGAAAGCAAGGACTTCCTATACGCAGATTGTCTTCCGATCTAATAGGCCCTATATGGATAACGCTACAATAATCATATGCAATCAGCCTTATGTTCATTACTTGGTTTTGATTCTTTTCAATATATTACAGTATGCTTCTTTATATCAAATTATTCCACGCCTAGAAATAGAAATGATTGTGATGAATCAGGAGCTCATAGAAAACTTGTGTATATAGGTGTGAAATGCCAGCTTCTTTCAGATAACCAAGTTGGATTCAAGGTGTAACAATGTTGTGTATTGCTGCTTTAACCTTGATAATTTATGTGTGTATGTTTTTACTTCACTACTATAGTAATATTACTAATAAGGGAAATACCATATATATATATATATATATATATATTTAAAAAAAAATTCCAGTGGCACACATTAAACCTGAAGAACCATGAAGGTGAGCAGGAAATGGAACATAAGACGAATATGAAAAAAGTTGCTAAGCTTAACGATCATATCAAGTTTCCATATTCAGTAAAACATCTTAAGCAATTAGTTCTCTGGGTTTCCATCACTAAGTAAATGTTGGCCACAAAAAGCTCATATAAGGACGTCACAGTAGCAGTGAATAAGAAAAACAGAGATATGACTTACAGGAAAATACTACGCTGCAAGATAGCTCACTCGGCTTTATTTTCTTCTATTTTATGGTAAATATCTAGTCTCCCCACAAGGAAAAAGAAAGATACCCCCCCCCCCCCGAGATTTCCAGCTTCCTACCTTTACAATATGTGCACTATCTGGTCCGAAGAATGGACAAGCTAGGTTTATCTGCATGGTTCTAGTATGAAATGCTTGGTGGAAAGTGGAATTTCTTCAGTCCTTCAGTACCCACTGATAGAAGTGATAACATTGGTAAAACCAATTGATTGGTAGTCTAGCAAATTACTTAGCAAAAGGCCATCTTTTGACTAGCATGCTTGAGAACTTTTTATCCTGAAATCCGCAAATCCACCAACATTCTGCCAGGATAAATGTAACTAGAAACTAAATATTCAACATAGCACCACCAACCATGAACTTCTTGCAGGGCTAATACCTAATATCAATGGCATTAAATGAAGAATGTGATCCATATGCATGCATGTAACTCTTGGTATCAGAAATTATCCCAATCTCGATTCAAATGATAAATAGCTAGATGTTCAAGTTTACTGTTTATTTCGAGGATTCAAAGGCAACGTAAAACCGTCTAACTTGTGTAAAAAGGATTGATTCTTAACAGAGTCTACTAGCATATATAACAGGGAGCATAAACTAAGACATATTTCTTACCGTCAAGGTGTCCTCAAGCTTTCTCGTCTCAACAAGCAATTTATGCTCATCAATGAATGGTAATTTGGCAACACCCTAATCATTTGTCATTCAACAGAGAATGAAAGATAGGATCATCCAGAAAAGTTAAACCAATAGAATGGATACTGCGATTCTTCACCCATAAATAAGTTTGTATGCAGAAATTACCTGCCATGCAGCACGCTTCCCATTCATGTCAATTTCAAAATCTGGCAATGTTGGAAAATACAAATTATTTCCAGTAGAAATAAGAGAGATAAAATAACAGGCGGAAAGATGATAGAGCATTTAACACGACTGAATATACCAGCAGGGTAGAACTCAAAAAGAGGTGATGAAGGATCCATCATTAATCGCCTGTAATTCTGAGGGAGAGCACTAGAACTGAGGAAAGGAAAAAGAAATTACACAGAAATTATAATAGCTACCTAAAAGGAGTACCCAAAAGCAAACGCAAGGGTTTTAACTCTTCAAAACAGAAAATGAAGTAAAGACCTTGAAGCCGGCAGGGTTCCTAAAAGCTGATCAAGGGGTTTAAATGGCTCCCCTAGTAAAAACAGTATCTCTAAATCAGAGAGGCCCTTAAGATCAGATGCAAATGGAGCATAATGATATGGATAGTACCTGCACACCCAAAAAAAAAAAAAAACACACACACACACACACACAAAATTATTAAAAAAATAAAATAATAAAATAAAATAAAAGAATCAAAATCTGCAGCATGAAAATCAGTATTTGATATATAAACTAAATTCTTTAATCTAATGACAATCTGAAAACTAAATTCTTTAATCTAATGACAATCTGAAACTAAATTTTTTAATCTAATGAAGTAAGGTGTTGATCTTCCAGGTCAAAGTTTAAACAGGTAAGACACGTATAATGACATCATCCTTCCCGTCCCCAAATGAAGTTCTTAATCGAAAAATCCGATTCCCTGACCCAGCACAAATGGCACTCTCATGTCAAAATTGAACTGGCACGTCAACATTAATTTCCCAACCTGCCCTCCTGTAATAAAGAATTTGGATTTTGATCTTTCATAATCACATCTTTCTACTTATGAAAACTTTTACTACCATTGTAATGTTTTCCTCATGCAAGAAGTCCTTCCAAATGGAAAAATCTTTTCATCCTCTTCTGCACTCAGTCGTGATCAAGTCAATAATAGGGTCCAGGATCCATCAGCAGTACAGCACCGCCAACCCCCCCCCTCCCCCCAAAAAAAAACAAAACAAAACAACAAAATGAAAGGGGCAAACAAAGAGAATCTATTAGTTTGTTGTCAACCAAAATGGAATTAATACACACCATTGCCAGGAGCATACACCTTGGTAGTAATAGCGGGAAACCCAACATAATCCTTCCACGTACTTTGCAACCTGGGCCGTAAGAAAAAACAGAAAGATATACCCTATATCTTTGTCCAATAATCGAAATAATGCATCACAATGATAAGGACAACTCCATATATCCATAGTGATATACGAGGTCCAAAGATGGAATGAAGCAACAAAAATGCAGCAGGGGAAAAAGGGGGTACACTGGCAAAGAAGAATGAAAAATCTGTTATAAATTCTCAACGAATGAAAACAAAGCTCCTGTCTTTTGGATGCCAAAGTAAATTTGTACTAAAAAACAGAGGATATTTGCATACCTCACTGCACATCTGTCTTATATCCAAATGTCATATTTGATTGCTGTTCCACTACAATCTCATATTTAAATATTATTTTTGATTTTCTAATATTCATATAAAAATCCAGCATATATGTGTCATACTGGAGGTATTTTTTCCATTAAATTCATAGAACAGAGGAAATTTAGCAGTTGTTGAACTCGCGATGAGTCCTACAGAATTTGTAGCTGAAGCTGACGGAATTAATAAACTGAGTTATGAATTACCAAATTGAATACTTAGTTTCCGGAATGTAAATTACACTCCGGGTTGTAACTTGAAAGAACTGTTATGTTCAAGAAAAGGGAACGACAAATGACACTTAGAATAGATACCATAGTACGTATTTACACATTCAAGAATGCCCACACTTCAACTCCAAATGTTGATTAATCTGACCCAGTTTCTCTTTCCTTCAGTTTCCATTATCTAATCTAAAAAAACAACAGAAACTAGACAGTCTTGGAAGCTAGATACAACAGAAGCACACCTTTCTGAGCTCAAGCAAGGGAGTAAATGTGGTGTGCCTGTGTCTATGTTGCTAATACTAATAGTAGCTGATAAGACAGCAGAGTAGACTTCATTACTTAAAAATTTGATAAGCAGATCATAATATTGACAGTTGAGTTTTAACAAATTGAAAGAAGAAAAGAGAAAGCCCAGCAGCTGAAACGAAATATAAGCTTACCACATCCATCCTAACTTCATCAATCTTTTCTGGATCTGATATACCAAATTTCTCAGCATAATATCTTTCTTTGTACCCAGGCTCCCCCAGCTTCACCTGACACAATAAAAATCTTCGTCAGATTAATAAATTACAAATTGGAATTGAGGGAGGGGGAAAAAATTTGAAGGGTGTTTGATTCTCATGACGTAAAATGAGTGGTGGAGATTTAATGGAAATTTTAAATGTGCGGTTGTAATCGAGTAGTTGTCAACCGGTAGTAGGTAAAATTATAATGTAAATATTATAATGAGACAAAAAAAACTTTTGATAATACCAATATCAAGATATAGGAATTAAGGCTGGATCATACATGACACAAGCCATTCGAATTTACCATCTTCATGAGAAAACAAATTTTAAGATTCAATTGATTCATAAAGAGATGAAGCACCTTATCTGTAGGTGAAGTATGTGATTCTAGATTTGCCTCTCCTCTTGCTTTAAGTTTCATCTCTTCATTATTCTCATACGCCTGATACACAGAAAAAGATTAAAAGAACGAAATCGTAGCACCAGTAACATGTTACTAAAAAATTCTAAAGACGAGATCAATAAGCACTGGTTAACAAAATAGCATGTGGGTTATTTATAATACAGTACTATTCATGCCTTAGGCATGAAGAAACACAAGTAAACTAGCATCTGAAGGACCGACTGAAATAGTGGAGAAAAGAGACGGTGAGAGTTAACGGACACAAGCAGCGAAAAAAATACTATTGCCGGTGGTGCGAAGAGAAGAAATATTGGCGGCAAGGTGAAAAAAAAAAATATATATATATATATATATATATATATGAAAGAGAGAGTACAGGGATAATTCTTTTTTTTAATTTTTTAAGATATTATAATTTTTTTTCCTTTTTAACTATTACAAAGGGTGTGGGCAACACACTTGGATACCAACAAATCACATGGGTCTTGGCTATTTGGATTCTTTGAAGCTCCAAATTTGATTAATTAATTTTTTTTTTTTAAAACAATTTAACAACATTGAGTAGGATCACTATGGGGCATTCCTGCCCCTCCTATCCCTATCCTGAGACACAAGTTAAAGCTGGATTGTTTTGCTCCACATGCCCCCGCAGCCCCAAAAGGCAGGTACTTTTCATCCCATCCATCAGGTTCAAGTACGGGTGAGTTTCTTTGCCATCTCTAACTATAAATCATTTATGATGGAAACAAAACATCCGTTAGGTGATCAATGTTGACCAGAATGTTTAGGTTAAGCCTTTAGTTTCATGAAATAGTTTTTTACCAAATACGGTATCACATGGTATCACAAAGAAACTACATTCTCGAACTTCTGGATGAAAATATTTTCTTTTGGGGGATAAACCTCTCGATCCAATCTGAATCAAGATCATAAAGTCGAGAGCAATATACAGAAATTGCCATTGTATAGGGGAAGATGTCAAAAAGTTATATGCGCTAATTATATCTAATATGGACCTTGTTCTTTGAAGCTTCTTCTGGAAGTCATTATTTCTCGAAGTAGATTTTGTGGGGAAAACATGTAGTGGTGATTTAGACAGAGATTATAGGGAAATATAAAACCTAATTTTTTTATAAAGAATATGTCGTTATTATCAAAGTTTGACTTGTTGACCAACTTTTGATTGTAAAAGAAGTTACAAAGAGGGAGCCCATAAGAGAGGACACAGCATGTATAGTTGACCAATCTATGCATGCAGTATGCACCCTCACAAAGATCATTCAGAAAATTGTGAGAATATATTCAGGTACCTAAATGTGTATAATAATGCACAACTTTTTCACATGAACAAAGTTAACTGGTTTTACCTATAAAATTTAAAAGCTTTTTGGATTGTGTAAAAGCACTATGTAGACATACATTACTCACACAAACTTTCCAGCAACCAAACAGCAATAACGAGATATGCAGTTTTGCAACTTTGCTGTCTTACTTCCGTATTTTTCTCATGAGAATATTTTGTTCCTCCCTTAAGGACAAACTGAGAAAGCAAGAAATATTATTAACAATGTATTTGGCAAGTAGTTTATGAACCAAATTGGTCTATTAAACTGCCAAGTGGCTTCATTTCATTGGTTAAGTTTTTTGAAAAGTAAAAAATGGTTGGTCAATGTTTAATTGGCTTTAGAGTTCTAGCAGCAGATAAGTAGTGTTGCTGCCTGCTAACCATGTAGCATTTTTTGCTAGATAGCTGACTCACTCTATCCTATTGGTTGCAAATTATTCGACCCTTAAAATTGCTGCATCATTTAGACCATGTTCTGTAGTGATTCCTTCCAGGCTAAAATTTGTGCAACAGCTGAAAATTCATATGGAAAAAAGGCTCAGTCGACGATAGCAGTCCCATATAATACCCTTGTGCATTGACAGAATCATCCATCTCAGCAAGCTAACAAAAGCAAAGTAGATTGAAGTACTACTGTCTACCTGAAGTAGGATAGCAACCTAGTTGGCTGGCTCAAACTGGCCATAGCTAGCTCAGGGCCCTTATTAAACTGGCAAAGGCTTGGACCGAGCCACCAGAGTCGTACACAGTCCAAGCCAAGCTTGCCTGTGTGGCTCAAGATACCAACACAGGGCAGCATGCATAAAAGAGAAGGCTGTGTGTGGCAGGATGAGCCCTGATTTTTATAATAAGCAGGGCGTAACCTGCTTTTCTAGCTACCTTTTTTTTTTAAAGAAAAAGTAGGAAGGTTCACGAGCCATCCGCGCTCGATTTGGAAAAAATCTCAAGCCGAGCCTCATCTTGTTGGCATGGGCCAAGCCAAAGGCTGAAAATCAGGATCCAAAGTTTCAGGACACATGCTCTTTGGTGTTTTGTGGCTGTTTCTGGTTTTCAGTTTTTCAGAATACAGAAAAGTTGTTCACTTTCGTATCTTCTGAAAAATGTGTTTCCGAGAACAAGGAAAAATTCTGTCAAGAGAACTCAAAACGATATTTTTTCCATTTTGAGTGCTTGTGTTAAAAAAATAAATAAAAACACTGAAAACAAGAAAAGAAATCAACCTTTTTTCCCTATATTACTCTCAAAACAAAAAACAGAAAATGAATTTGAAACTGGAAACTGAAACACAAAGAGAGTTGGCCCTTGGATGGTTTTGTATGATTTTGTCTTCCCATAATTTTCTATTAAAAACATTGTTTCTAATGCTTATACGTTGCCTGGAGAAGGAAAGAAACTTGACACCTAATTTAGCCTTTCCAAGATACTAACAAGAGTAACTGTATACCAATTTTAAGTATTCTGACAGCACCACTAGGACAGTGTAGCATCAGGCTACCAATTTAAGCATCTGCTAAAGCAAAGATGTCATACATTGGATATGGAATCAGGAAAAGAGTGCCAAAAATATACCTGTTGTATTCGAGCTCGCTTTTGGAAGATTTTATCTTCATAAACGGAAACAACCTGAACAAAGTGCTCTACTCGATCCAGGAACACCTGAAATGTAAAAAATTAATAATAGTAATGATAACAACAACAAATCTTTGTTCCCACACAAATAAATAAATAAATAACAACTAATCTATATACTAATAATAGGAGCAGTTTGTCTCACATGATTTTTCCCTCCAGAATTCTGACATCACTGAGCTGCGAAATTATAATTTTTTTATTTTTTTCCTGAATTATCTTCTCCACCGCATCTTCTTATCTTTTCCTTGAAACTTCATCCGATTCTAGCTTCAATCTTCTTATAGAAATACAAATCTTCTAATATTTCCCTTTCCTTATCTTTGATTGTTGATTTGAATTAATTTTTTTTAATTTCGTTAATCCCTTTTCATGATTTCTACTTAGGTTTTTGATATAAGGGATCTTTAATTTTTTATTTGAATTAATTTTTTGTATTTTCTTAATTAATCCCTTTTCTTGATTTTTAATTTTAGGTTTCCAATCAAAGATTTCAATTGGGTGTCGTGTTGTGTTTGGGCTTGAATTGCACTTTTCAAATGGTTTGATTGTGGATCGATGTTCATCCGGTTTCAGGATAGTAATTATGGCATTAACCCAAATTTCGAGTGATTTGACTCCTTCCATAGTTGAGTGGAGTATATTTCAGCTAGATTCCCGTCCTGGTTCAGAATTATAAATCCAGTATGACTCTATTTACCTTTAATTGTTTTTTAGATAAATCCATTACCCTAGATTTTAAAACTCTTATTTTTGAATATATATTCCGATCTCACACACACACGCGTGTGTGTACTCCCTCTTCTTTCGTCATCCTCTAGAGCATAAGTCTGTTTTTTTATGTTACTCATATATGGTGGATGCTGATTGTAATGTTTATTTGTTCTATGAATTTGATTATATTGTCGCCGTTTTTATCAATATCTTTATTTATTGTTTTTGTTTGGTATTTTATCCTATTAGGAATGTGTTTTTGCTTTATATCAATTATGGTAGTATTATTTGTCCTTTTTGTTAACTCATCCAATCATCTATGTATATTTTCCTTATGTGAGTAGATGTACAATATTAGCAACTATTTTAGTTTTTTGGGATCTAATGGAGTACTATACAGCTTTTTATTAGTTTGCATGTATTTCAGCATCGTCTTGCAATTCATACACTGCTTGGTGAGAAAGAAATAGTCCAAATGACCATCTTAAAGACGCGAAGCTGCCTGCTTACAGGGTTGTTCTTGTGTGTGGATTGGATGGCATTTCTTGACATCATATTTCTTGAGGCATTCCAATGATGGCATTCCAACAGTGATGTATAACAGTTGTTGGCCAGGATATTGTCATTGTTTATGCAGTTTAATTTCCCAGTATGTATGATTTTCTTGTGGTATAACAGTGTTTTAGCAACATACTTAAAATGCATATATAGTTTTTCTTTTGTAGTTTTTTTGCCTGCTTGATTTCAAGGCTCCTTTCTTTGTATAGTTCACTTTGTATCACTTAATGCAAATGCTGGATTTATTTCTAATGTTGGTTAATCTTTATAACTGACGTTTTCAATCTTTCTTTTCTATGAAAAATTGCTGATATTTTTGCCATTTTTATTTATTGGTGAATAAAGAGTATTTGATGGGTAATCATTCATAACCCAATTGTATTATGGTTTTAGTTTCAATGGCTGAAAAGAAAAAGGGTCTCTAAGTTATTTTGCTATTACGAGGAGAAATATTACTGATTATTTGTGTTAACCGTAAAAAGTATTTATGTTGATTTTTCCCAAGCATACCAGTGATGGGAGTTTTAATGGTATAAACTCAAGAAATGCAGTCATGGAAAATGTTTCAGAATTAGAACTTATTTGTCGTCATGCATGACAAATGCTTCAAAAATGTAGTGTGTGGTGTGTCCTCGATGATTATATTATAATAAAATTTTTTAAAAATTATTTCAAACTCTCTTTAAAGACTGTGAAATTTACATGTACTAATGATTTAAATATTTTTTTTGTAATCAACAAATTTAACCGATTACGGTTCTATTGTAGAGTCGTGGAATTTCCTTTTTTCTCTATTCACATACTTTATTATTATAGTTTATATTGCCTGTGATATATATATATAGGAAGCATTCTATTAACCAATGTTCTTGACAAATGATCCCAACCATTCATTTCAAGTAATATAATGGCTCGAATCTATTCACTTAAAATTCACTAAAACCGAAACTCTAATTGCTTCATGGAATGCTCCCCAATATTGCTTTATTTATATATCTGGTGTGATCATTTAAATTTTAGTAGGAACCTAATTTGATATTTTCTTTTATATAGGAATAATCATTTTACTATTTTTAATAGTAAAATGATTATTCCATCAACTTTGACGTTTTATCATTCTAATGTTGTCTACCGTTAATTTCTAGTTTCAAAAAATTCGTTCAAATCTTTCTTCCATATCTCTACTCATAATAGAATATTTTATTATCTATATTAGCTTAGATTCTATATGGACGGATTTATATATGTGACCGTATAAGTTTTAGTTTGCACTTAATTTGATATTTTGTTTTTATATATTGATATATTAATTTTTTAATTATATATAATAATTAAATAATCTAACAAAATATAATAATTTTCCTATAAAGAATTTTTAGTTCAAATTAGCATTCTACTGCTTGTGTCGTGGGGAAACTTTTTTTCTTTCTTTCCTTTTTTTTTTTTTTTGACATTTTACTTTATTTTACTTTTTTACCATCCCTCTACCTACAATTGATTATTTTATTACGTATGAATTAAAATTATGAATAGATCTCTCTCTCTCTCTCACATACACACACACACACACACACAACTCTTGCTGGAAATATTATAATAAACATTTCAATTTTTTTAAGCGTGCTTCAACAATTCTCGAATTAATTCTTTTCAAAAAATAAATAAACAAATTCTCGAATTAACCTACTTCACATATTGTAAATATATGACAAGCCAAATATGACAGGCTATAGTTTTATTTATTTTTTTTTTTTTTGGGAAAGCAAGTATAGTTACATTAATTATAAATACCTCTGTTGTTTTTGTGAAAATTAATTAATCATACTTAGATTGTATTTTGTGGAAATTTAAAGGATGACTGATTGCTAATTCTATATTTTCCTTTTTTTTTTTAAGTATAGTTATTTTTATATTTATTTCTTAATTATAAATAATTAGAAATACAGAACTTTCTTCCTTCAATAAAAAAATTAAAAATTCCAAGTTTAGTATTATACTGGGAAAATGATTGGGGGACGCCATCTTCCTTTTCTACTCTAAATTTTTTTAATTACTGTTGTCATGCCCGTGCTACGCACGGGTGAAAAATCTAGTAACGCAAACAATATAATAACAATAATAACTAATAATCAAAATCAAAAGGCGAAGAAATTTACAATATAAGTACCTTCATAGAATAATCTTAGAAAAGAAGTCAATAAATGAAACATTTTACTGGTTAGTTGCAAAAGAACCTTATATCTAAGCATATATGAACATTGCTTCATCATGGTCCATCACACTGTAAAATCGAATGGGACACGTGAATAATGCCATACATAGGCATGGCTACCAGTCAATTTTACTTTTACCCTCTGTCCCCATTTCTGGGTGGGCTTTTCTTATTTTGGGGATGGAGTAAGATCAGAGATGGAGGGGCCACTAAAGACCTTCCATACAATTTGAACTCTATTAGAACATCAGTACATCAATGATTTTATTCAAAGAGCTAAGATATTTTCTTTTCCAGGCGAAGTCCGCATTGCAAGGGAATTATTTCAGTCTATTCCTTGCATCATGAATAATGTGATCAGAACATATATTACTTTGCCAAAACTAGAAATGTAAAACCATCAAGAATTGCGGGGCAGAAATGTGGTTTGGGTAGGCATAATTAAGTCACAAGAATAACTAAGAGCTTGTTTGATTCTCATTATTTGTCCCAATTTGGGGAAATTATAATGAGGAGAAAGGTAGAATGTGTATTGGAAATGTAAAAAGGTTTAAAATATGTGGTTGTAATTGAACAGTTGTCAAATCAAATGTCAAATAAGTGGTAGGTAAAATTATAAATGGGAAGAATAATGAGAATCAAACAAGCTCTGAGACTACATAATAATCCTATATTGTTCTAACATATAAAAGCACACACTATTATGTAAATGATCGATAATTAAGGACTATATCTTATTCTTGCTCTTTCTCCATCAGATCATGATTTTCTAACTTACCAACAAAGAGCACGAAAATGTATAGCTCAAAATTCTACGTTCATTTTCACTAATTCTTGAACAGGAAATTATGTTGTAATGCCACTTACAAAATGAGAGTGTCAATTTTCTAGAATAGGGCTGTCGAAGTTAAAAGTTGCCAATGCTAATATGATTTAATCAAATTTGTTTTGAAAGCTAAGATATCTTATTATTTGATTTTAGATAGACTAGGAAATGAAACTCCACTTGGAGGTAATCATATAAGATAAAACTTATAGTGTGTTTGGCAACTTGGACAAATTATAATCTGCCACATGGCATTATTTCATTGGTTTCACTTTTTTCAAAAAGTAAATAATCAAGCCGTAATTGTTTACTTTTTATAAAAAACAACCAAACATTTCATTAGTTACATTAAGGACGTACAAATATTATTTATTCCTACTCAACTGAAACTAAGTTGGAAAGAGTAAACTATCTGTGAAAATTAAAAGTAAAAAGTTAATCATCAAGGACTAAGCCGAATTAAATTGAGAGGTCGAAAATTATCGAACCGAAGTCTAAAACTTGATCAATTCATGAAAAGTAAGAAGTTCAAAAGTTATATTTTTACCTTCAGATTTTCAAGCTTTTATATAGAACAAATGCTCAGATTTTGATTTTGCATTTTAAATTGTACTAAAGTTCATGTAGAGATCTTAAATTTGACATCCATCATGCCTGTTTTTTATATTAAAAATCATACTCCTTCCGTCCTGCAAAGATATTCCCCATTTCCTTTCTTATCCATCCCAAAGTATATTCCCCTTTCTTAGTTAATTATTTTGTTTTCTAATATACCCTCATTTATGGTACATAGTAATCAACCGCAAAGAAGAACTAAAGTGAAATATTAAATAAATCAAAGGGTATATTAGGAAATATATTGTTAAGTTGTACATTTCCAATAATATTAATGATGTTTTCTTAATCTAGGTGAAATTTGGAAGGGGAATATCCATGTGGGATGGATTGTTAAAAAGAATTTGGCGATTCGTGTAGGCACATGCCTACATTTCACTCCGCCATTAAGTCCATCATGAAATACGAATCAAGTAAAAAATATTACTATTATAAAGCAAGCACTTCTTTTTAAGTGTAACAGGCACACACATACTCTCAAGTAAGAACACTTGGAACAAAACATACACCCAATTGTTCAAGATGGGAATTGCATGTCTTGCTGCATCAAGTTCAGGTCCAGTACTGAAGAAGAAAATTACCTCACCAGCATCAGTCAGATAACCACCCATTGCAGTGAATTCCCTTTTATAAACAAAAATGAGCAAATTAATGGCACCCTGCATCATGGAAAAAAAAGGTACTGAAACATAAATATTTATAAAGCCAAAGATAGTTTCATTTTCAAAGGATTGAACATCCTAAGTGAAGTAATAATACGTCCAAAAAAGGTACTCCCTACCCAGATCTATGTCAATATATATAAAAATATATACTTATCTTTCATATTTCAATGTCCATAAGAATGCAAAGAAAGTTTTGGATTGTACACATACCTCTCTAATTTCTAAAGTTGGCATATGAGGAAGAAAATCATTGCCAACAAAGAAGCATAAAAACACGAAGTCATCCACCAGTCTTTCAAAGTTAATCTCGAATGGAGGGTTTTGAATCTCCATCTCATATCTCAAATATTCTCGAAGCACCCAGATGTTGAGAAACTACCAACAGACAGCAAGAGACATCAAAATGAAGGGTCTTAAAGAATTACAAATGAACAAGAACAATACAACAGAAGAATACAGTGTGTCAACCCATGGCTAACCTGATATTTTTTCTTATGAATGGGAATGTCATTTAACAACTTCCCATTTGCACTGTGTGATTGGTCCCCCCGACATTCAGCAGCTAGATGACCAGCTTGACCACAAAGAAAACATTTTCCCTGCTGGCTGGGTGGGGTTATTACCTATAGAACAAGAAACAACTAACAAACTCCATCACGTGGAAAAAGAATGACTCTTGGATAACAATAAAGCACATCTGCTATAGATACTGACCTCCCTCAAGATTGAGAAATGGACTTCATGTGTGGCTAGAGATAACATGATCAGATCCGCATCCTACGAGGAAAAAACGAATGAATGGTTTTAAGGACACGGCGCTTCAAATGAACAAACCAAATTGTCTTGATAAACAATATTCAAGCAGAAATCCGAAAGACATGCAACAACAATTTAACATTAAGCTTAACAATTTTGTTATTTTATTGCACTCACCAAACCATATAAACAGTGCCTGGTATTTGGATCAAAGCCGGGAAGATTTCGCTGTAATCGGATGTAAGACATAATCTTGTGCTCCCCCTCACCGGGAACATTAGCATCTGACAGGATAACCTTCAAAAACCAACCAATGAAGGAAGATAGAAAAAACTAAGACTACCGATTGTTAGAAGAAGAACCGTATTGGAAAAGAATAGAAACACAAGATGGCTCATATGATCAAGAAACATAGTCTGAATTGAAAAATATTCTAAGATAATGCTAAGCAAACCTTTGTGAAGCGCCAACCAGGATTGCGGTTCAACCTACACTGTACATAGTACTGAAGGGCTACAGAAAGCACTGCCATAAATTGAGTGCCAGGAGTAATGACATTTGAATCAGATGTTTCAGTCTTCTCTTTAGGCAATAAAGTTTCCCCCTCAAGTTCGAACTCTTGCCTTAATCTTTCTTCTTCAGCTTCCTGACATGAACATAACACACGAATGATTCTTAACATATCATTACGACTGCCAAAAGAATTAGTTTCGATTACTTCAAATATTTTAAGGTAGAAAATGTCCATACAGCTGCAGCAGCATCTTTAGCAGCCCTGAAACGACGAGACCTTTGCTGGTTCATTTTAGCTCTAGGAGCCACTCCATCTGCAGCAGCAATAACAGTTAAAAACTAAATTTGATCCTTTATGGGAGGGAAGTTGAGAGAATGTTACGAGGGACAGCATACCTATTGCCATATACAGAAGCTTTCTTGGACGAACTAAAGAAAAGAGGTGATCAATGTAATCAAAGATTGACTTAAATACATCATCATATGTATTAGGTGCAGGCTGCATTCAGAAGAACAGTTTAGACACATTTCAAAATGCAAAACTATGGCTTGAGAGAGACAGAAGTGAAATTTTCCAATAAAAACTTGCAAGTATCACTTGAAATGGAACTGCTTAATTAAACATTTATCTAAAATACATACAGCTTCCAGTGCACAGCCACTGGTCCCATTCATACACAATTCTAAAATCAAATATTCAATGGAAAAAAGATCTGTTTAGTGACATCAACAAATTCTCTCTAAGGACTAACCAGTTGAAACAACTCCTCTTCAAGCTAAGTATTTATAGATATGGTATTAAATGGTGCTAAAGAGGAGCATGCCCAATGCTGCTCAAATTGCTGAACTATTTTTTATAAGGCATGCATTCCATTAAATGAGGAGAAGGCCTCAATGTGCTTGAGGCGTTCACTTAGTTGAATGCTATTAAATTTTTTAACATTTTTTTCCTTCTTGAATCCTGATATCTCTCTTTTCCTTGGGCCATATGTCCATTCATCAATGCTTGTTTGACACAAGACTTTGAACCCGTCAAGTTGCTGATATGCTGAAAACCTAAAAAGTAAAACCCCGAGATCCCTAATACCATATATCTCTATCCTACCAAGCCATGCCTTACTAGATTCCTCCAGCATGTGTCCGGTTCCAAGATTGCCACATTCTGGCGAAGACGACAGCAATGCACAGCTTTGGTATTTATTTATGCTCATTCAATTTCCTGGCATCTCTCTGTTCCTTGCTTTTCTCTTTAATATTGTTTTCTCAATTAAAAGGCTTAAGTCCCTCACTCAAATTTTAACATCTTGTTGCCTACTTAATCAACCCATTTTAGTTTAAGCTACTTTATTACTGATCTATTTTAGCTCTCCGTTGACTTATTTTTATTAATGGTGAGGCTTACACCTCAATGCGCTTTGAAACTTGTGCCTCACCTCCCAAAAAATGCCTCACCTCAATTTTAATATTTTCCACAAACATCAGCATCTATCAACAACAGAATCATAAAGCATTTTATGTCTAGTCATATGGTAGATTCACTTTTTTTAAAAACACAACGACAATTGAATGAGAAGAAACTAACAAAAACCACATAATTTTATTATACTTTTTACTTGACATAGAGGCAATGAGGTTATATAAACTAAGGACGGCAATAGAGCAAGTGGCCTTGCCCCAGACCCGCAAAACGCTGCCAGCCTCGCTCCTAGACCCACGGATTTTTGAAGCAGGGCAGGTTGGTCCACTTTTAGGACCTTGCTTGACCAAAGTACTTTTATTTTTATTTTTTTAATAAAAATTCTATTCATATATATATAATATTCAGTTAAGAACAGAAAAAATGCAGAAATGGTATTTAGTGTAGTGGTAAAAGCCTACCATTTTTAATAGATACCCAAGTTCAAATCTCCCTTAATATTTTAATTTCTTGAAACTCATATACATAATAGTGATGGTGGTGGGGCAGGTCTAACAACCCAGGTCAACCTTGCCACAAATACGCCCACGCAGGTCGCAGGGCAAAAGAAATTTGCTCCAGATCCACCCATAGACCAAATTAATTGGGCAGGATAGTTATACTACGAGCAGAGTCCCATGGATTCATAGGCCAGCAGCTCAAAATGCCACCCTCAGTATGATTCTTATAATATACTATATAAACTTGCTGCTGTCTTTCTATATCACTGAGATATTGAATATGTCAGAAAATTATGAGAATGTTTCATTTCTACTAAGAGAAGATTGACAAGACGTTCAAAGTGCTGACTGATGCATTGGTCATGTCACAAGCCACATCAGCCGTTTTATTTCCCACTTAGCATTTATCAGTTACTGGATTACTATGCTTACTTCCTGTTAATCCCGATTGGTGTTCACGAATTTATATTTGATGTCCTTATTAAATACATTTAGATTCTCGGAATACAACCATTTCCTTTTCTCTTTATGCTATTTCCTAATTCATTGGTGATTTTGCCCATTATAAAGGGCAAGCTATAATGGGGTAAAATGAGTAACGGATATTTCGTGAATCCTCCGCATTACGTGATTACAATTCAATAATTGTTACACTTGGTGGAATATAATAGGAAAGGATAATAAGAATCAAACACCCCACAACGACCAAGTCAGCTCATTAGGTTTTCGTATGACATTTTTTTTAAAACTAGAGCTGGACAGAATTCCAGGCACAGAAGAGACATCAATACATGTTCTCGCTTCTTTTTGTGCCTAAATATCATTCAAGCAGTCAATCATGATTGCAGCACCTCTAACTATCCCCCAAAATATACCATTAGACATGCAAGAACTATCACATTACTTAGATGCTAGAATAGGCACTAACAACAATGCATACATTTGCACTTTACTTGGCTTAATGACCAATCTTTTCTAACAGGAGTTTCTTACTTATACAAAATGCTCTACATAAAAATCAATTCCGATTCAACATTTGCAACTGTCAAAACCAAGAGAAATTGCATTTTACTTACTATATAACCAAAAAAATTCAAGCAAATTTCTGAAATATAACATCAGGAAACTGAAAGCATGGAGAGAAAAAAGGGTTCACCTTGCCTTCTGGATGAAAGCAGGGGTGAATAATACCATTCATATCCAGATACAAATTATCAAACTCCATGCCATTAGGGTTTGGTTTAGATACATCAACAGGTACTTGCACCCCATTTTCATCCCTGGGCTCTTCCTCCACCACGTCCACAATACAAATTGGGTAACGATCTGCTAGCCACCTGTAAAAAGCCGGTACTCCCATTCTTCCTCAATCACTCACCTAACGGTAATAATTAGACAAAATACTTTCCCTTTGAATTGAAAGGGGCGGGGGGGAAGAGCTCGACGTAGTTGTTAATTTCAATTGGGGTACAATTAGCGCTTCAGAAACTGTGATTTGTATGTATGTATCATACAATTCAGGTATATACATATACACATGCTGGAAGAAAGGGTTTTGCGAAGGGGGGAGAAGACACCGCTGGGGTGCTTTCTGCGTTTTTTCTGTGTCTAGAACTCGAAGGAGAGAGGGGGAGAAGATTTCGCGATTTGGTAGGTGCAAAGGGGCGGTGACGGCCATTTATTAAAATGACTAAAGCGCCCCTGCGCAGAAAATTGTTGGATGGGCGCCATTAAAACGAATTTTTGTGCCCTTAAAACGTATATTTCTAATGAGTTCTAGTTCCTTACACAGAGTCTGGCAATAAAAATCCATCAAGAGACATGGGGTTAGACTGCCAATGTAACTTAGCTAATTTTTATTGACAGTATAACTCTGTGTAAAGAGTCAGATCTAACTCATTAGAAAAACTTTGTATAAAACTGTTCAATATCAAAATCAACTACATGAATCTTTTTTCCCCCCAATTTTATGGACAATTGGTTACATACTTTGAGATGCGATGTCGTTTTCTAAGAACAATGATCGCCATGTTTATGCACAAAATATGGTGTATGATAAACAAATAACGTTTTTTAAGTTGTTGAGAAATGAAGAAATAGTAGGAAGATATAATAGAGTTCAATGGTTTACTGTACATGGAAACATATCGTGTTTTATATGACAATATGAATTATAAAGATGTTTGGATTCTCATAAACACATACGAACACTTAGAATGATGGTGATTGTTGTGGAAAGAGACACATGTAATGTAAGTGTGAAAATCATCTCCTGCTATAGGTGTGGTGGAATTTATGTCTCAGACATTTATATGGTGGGAGATTTATGCCGTCAGACATTTATATGACGGGAGATTAATTGGAATCAACGTGTGAGTATATGTGGACTTCCAGTGATCTTGGCGGCATTCTGGCCAGAGATTGGAACTAATTTAAGTGTCCAAATTACAAGAGGTAATAGTTTTCAATGTGTTCACGTTCACATAATCATATTAAGTCTCTTATATATTTGTGTATGTCTCTCTCTATATACACACATATATATATATATATTACCGCATGTAGTTTTAGATGGTTTTGTTATTAAAAAGTCTTTGAAAGTTTAATTCAAGCAAAATAGTTTTAGACAATGATGTTACCTACACGATCCTACAGAACCAACGTTGGTCCTTGTTACAGTTATAAAATGTAAGAAAATTTCTAACATTTTCCTTTGATTCCATTATTTATTTTTTCTGAAGAGTCTTATATCCTTGTTATTCAATGGTTTTCGTTTCCAAAGATAATTTTATCATTCCTTTCTATTAATTCAAATTCAAATATTTTTCAAAAGAAAATCTAGCACTCTCCTTGCCATGCATCATCATAAACAGTTTTGCCATGATTTCAATCAGATTACATCTTATGGCACCACTCATCGAATCGGGGTTAGTTATTTTTTTCTGTTAGTTCATTTAATAATGGGACCATTATATAATGCCACAATGAGTAATCTTATTGGTGCTAGGTTGTAACGACCTGCTCCACTTTAACATGATATTGTCCGCTTTAGGTCTAGCTTGTACGGTCTTGCTCTTGAATTCTTGCCCAAAAGGCCTCATGTTAAAGTAGAATGGGTCATTATAGATGATATCGAGACAAAAATTGGACACCGATAAGAGGAAAATGGATTTACATTTCGAAGTTGATGAAAAGGTCTTTCTGAAGATAGCACCAATTAAAAGTGTGGCGAGATTTGAGAAGAAAGGCAAATTGAAACCAAGATTTATAGGACCATTTGAGATACTTGAAGTAGCCTACAGGCTAGCTTCACTGCCAGAATTGTCAGCAGTTCATAATGTATTTCATGCTTCCATGTTAAGAAAATATGTTTATGATCCTAGTCACATAGTCAATTATGCCCACTTGGATGTCAAGAAAGATAAATCTTATGAAGAGAGGACCCTGCCCATACTAGACAGAAAGGTGCATACCTTGCGAAGCAAAGAGATATCTCTAGTGAAGGTCTAATGGAATAGACATTAAAAGGAAGAAGCAACACGGGGTATTAGATTACACCTTATAGCACCACTTATCGAATCGGGGTTAGTTATTTTTTCTGTTAGTTCATTTAATAATGTTACCATAATATAATGTCACAATGAGTAATCTGATTGGTGCTAGGTTGTAACGACCCGCTCTATTTTGACATGATTTTGTCCGCTTTGGGCTTAGTCTGTATGGTTTTACTCTTGGTTTCTCACAAAAAAGGTCTCACGTCAGTTATAGTGGGTCTCTTAAATGATAAATTGGTCTCACTTTCTCTACTTAAGCGATGTGGGATTGAAGCTATTACAGTCACCCCACCTAAAAGGGCCCAATATCTTGGTTGGCCACACATTCGATTAGGCTCACTCTGATACCATCTGTAACGACTCATTCCACTTTGACATGATATTGTCCGCTTTAAGCCTAGCCCGCACTGTTTTGCTCTTGGGTTCTCACCCAAAAGGCCACAAAGAGCAAAAACGTATGGGATAGGCCAAAGCAGACAATTTCATGTCAAAGTAGAGCGGGTCGTTAAAGATGGTATCGAAGTAGTAGAGTCCAACAGGAAGTGTGGCCAATGAGGACGTTGGGCACCCTTAGGTAGGGTTATGGTGACAGCCTCAATCCCACATCGCTTAGGTAAAGAAAGTGAGACCAGTTTATAAGTTAAGAGACTCATTTCAACTGACATGAGGCTTTTTTGGTGAGAACTCAAGAGTAAAACCGTGCAGGCTAGGCTCAAAGCGGACAATATTATGTCAAAGTAGAGCTGGTCATTACATAGGTATAATAAGGGGACTCTATGTGTCCATGTGTATTTACAATTTACCTACTTTGTTTTAAGAAATAACGATTTACTCCTTACATTTTGTTTAATAATAATATTTGTCAAGCCCCTCGTTAATTCATGAATTTACATATTATATTTGTGTAATCAAACACAGAAGCGTTTAAAATACAAATTTCAAACTCTTGATTTAGCGAGGAATGAGACTTGTCAATCAATTACGTTTTATTCCTTAGACAAGATGGTGTTGAAGGAAATGTGTTTACATACTTGAGCTAGATTAATTCTATATCATGTGAATCACTCTTCATGTTTAATATATAGGAAAGAACAAGACATACACTAAATAAAAGCCACTTTATATATTATAACCGAACACAAGCTTGGGAGGTCTTTACATGTGAAAATAGGACTCCCAATCTTTTTGCAAAAGTTTCATCTATATTGATCCCATACAAGTCAAATTTTATTTAAGTTTCCATACCTATATTTGGCTTACTTCTATCATTACCTCTTTAAAAACTATTCTATTAAACGAGAAACATAGACCTATCTCTTGTAATCTTATCATGGTGCAAAAGATGGAGAGTGTAGGTACAAAAGATCTCAAACTCATAAGTGGTTCCCAAGTACATTACAAATATTGGTTCATCCTCACAATAGACCCAAGCATCCGTCTCGACCACATGCATAATCTTGCTCCCGTCCTCTGCTTGCTTTTCATGTATCCTTCGATTGATCATCTACAAAGTATTAAATACATACAAAGTGAATATAAAATACCCCGTGAGTAATACATTATTTTGGTTTACAAAAGGGTTATAAAAATCATTCCATGTTACAATCTTAAAAACATTAAGATGCACAAACCTTTTGAATGTATTATAGGGCACAAATACTAGAAGTTCCTACTACCCATGGCGCCTTATTGTCTTTCAAATACCAATATGGTAGTGACAACACAATAGATTCATAAAAATTTCCGGTTAGCTTTTCCTGGATTTCCAATCTTTCATTAATCCATAGCAATTAACATTGATCAAATCAAAGCAAACAATACAAAATGGGTAGATGTACTCTAGCAAATCTTATGCAAGAAAACATTTTTTTTTCAATATCCAAAACACATACCTTTGTTTGGAACTTACTTGAAACTTATGCATGCAAGTAAAGCAAAGAAATAACATTGGCTTCTTATGTCTTTAAAGTTGAGTGAATGTTAGTGAGTGACAAAACACCTTCAATTCCTTAGTATATCCAAGCAAAATAGCCTTTAGAATGTGAGTTCTATATGTATATGAAATATGCTTTGTTTGAAGAGATAAAAGAGGGCTTTTGAAGGTCTTTTGAGAGTGTTTAAAACCATGCACAATTTATGGACGTATTTTTTCTACTTGTTTTCTAAAGTCTTTGAGTTCCACCAATGAAAAGGCTCCCACTTGTTCTATAATAATGAGTCAACTTGCAAGTATAAGAATTCTTCTTAGTAAATCAAGATGCCAAGTGTGGGTTATGAATTCAATTCATGTAGGAAAACCTATTGGATATAAGTGTCTTAGATTTTTCCCTTTATTTCTTAGTAAACCCCTTTACCTATTATATTCTATAATTAAGTCTTTGTATTTTCGATTATACTAGTGAGACATCACATTTTTTACTTTAAGCATATTTTCGGTCTCAAAATTTACTACTCGATTAAGCTTAGCCGTTCTTTTAGTAAATTTTCGTAACCGATGGGGTAATTGACATACATTCGAGTAATCATCAAACAAACAAAATGTCTTCAAATTCTTATAAAATGTCTCGACTAGTCATCCAATTATAAGGTTTATTCATCGATTACTTATAGTTGAATATTAAAACCAATTATTATTCCTAAGATGCCACTATTAACGTAGAGAAGTATTCGGAGTGTTACAATCTACCCCCTTAAAAGAATTTCGTTCTCGAAATTTCAGAATTACCTGTAAATAACTCAAGATACTGTTTTCTCATATCATCCTCTCATTCTCACGTTTCCTCTTCCAAGATTTCACTTTTCCACAATACGCGGACGAGGGTATTTCTTTATTACGCAATCCTTTTATTTCCCGCATCAAGATTTTCACGGGTCGTTCTTCTATGGTTAAGTCAGGTTGTATGTCAGAAGGTGTTTCTGACAGTACATGAGAAGGATCCGGCATATATTTTCTTAAGGTTGAGATATGGAATACCGGATGAATCCGACTCATTCTTTCGGGCAATTTCAATTCATAGGCCACTTCTCCAATTCTTCTTGTTATTTCAAATGGCCCAATGTACCGAGGAGTCAATTTGCCTCTTTTCCTGAAGCGGAAGAGTTGCTTTATTGGAGATATTTTGACAAATACTTGATCTCTAATCTTAAATTCCAATGGCCGTCGTCTTTGATCCACGTAACTTTTCTGACGGTCTTGTGTGGCTTTTGACTTCTCCTTTATTGTATCCATTACTTTGATCATTCCTTCCATTATCTCTGAATTGATTATTTTCCTTTCTCCTACTTCATTCCAATACAATGGCGATCTGCATTCTCTTCCTTATAATATTTCGTACGGTGCCATTTGAATTGAGGAATGGTAACTATTGTTGTATGAAAATTCTGCCAATGGTAAATAATGATCCCATTTTTGTGGAAATTCCAAAGCACACGCCCGGAGTATGTCTTCAAGGGTTTGGATGGTTCGTTCTGATTGACCATCAGTTTGGAGATGGAAAGCCGTACTAAAATTTAATCGTGTCCCAAAGGTTTGATGAACTTCTTTCTAAAATCGCGATAGAAATCACGGGTCTTGATTTGAAGTAATGGAAACTAGAATACCATGTAATCTTACAATTTCCAAGACATTCTCCATTTTGAATGTCATTTTAATGGGTATGAAGTGTGCTGACTTTGTTAAACGGTCAACGATTATCCGTATAGCATCATATCCTTTGATGACTCATGGTAATCCACTGACAAAGTCCATTGTTATTTTCTCCCATTTCCACTCTGAAATCTCCAATAGTTGTAATGTCCCTGTTGGTTGTTGATGTTCTGCTTTGACTTGTTGACATGTGAGGCATTTTGCGACAAACTCTGCAATATGTAACTTCATGTTGGGCCACCAATATAATTTTTTTTATATTAAGATACATTTTTTGGAACCCGGATATAGAGCGTATGGTGTGCTATGCGCCTTTTCCAAAACACATTCCCATATTTTTCTTGTTTTTGGTACATACACTCTATCTTTGTATCTCAATAGCCCTTGGCTTGATTTATTATAAGGGGATTCTTTTCCATTCTTCAGATTATCCCGTATCTTCTCAGTAAATGAGTCAGTCTCTTGCCTTTCTTTAATCTGCTCTATTGATGTTGGTTTTAAAGTCATAGCTCTTAGCTTTGCACCCCAATTTGGCAAGATTTCTAACTCGAATTTTTCAATTTCCCGCTGCCACTCCTTATGTTTCTTTTCATTTGTGATGGCTTTCCGATTCAAAGCATCGGCTACCATATTTGCCTTTCCTGGGTGGTAATTGATTATACAATCATAGTCTTTTACCAATTCAAGCCATCTTTGTTGCCGCATGTTCAACTCTTTCTGGGTAAAGAAATACTTCAAGCTTTTATGATTTGTATAAATTTCACACTTTGCTCAATAGAGATAGTGTCACCAAACCTTCAAGGCAAACACTATAGCGGCTAGTTCTAAGTCGTGAGTGGGGTAGTTCTTTTCATAAGGCTTCAATTGTCTAGATGCATAAGCCACGACTTTGTCATTTTGCATTAACATGCATCTGAGTTCGTACTTGGATGCATCGCTGTAAATACTAAACTTACCACTTTCCTCAGGAATGGTAAGGATGGGAGCCATGGTTAGCTGCTTTTTTAACTCTTCGAAGCTCCTTTTACAGTCCTCAGTCCACCTAAACTGTACATTTTTCTTGGTTAACTGTGTAAAAGAAACTGCAATTTTTGAAAAATCTTTGACAAATCTCCTATAGTACCTAGCTAATCCTAAGAAACTTCGTACTTCAGTAGGAGTCCTAGGTTGAGGCCATTTTATTACAGCTTCCACTTTACTTGGGTCAACTGAAATCCCTTTCTGATTCATAACATGACCAAGGAAATTCACTTTCTCAGTCCAAAATTCACATTTTGAGAATTTTGCGTACAATTGTTTTTCTCTCAAAGTTTGTAAAACCAAATGTAAGTGCTTGATGTGGTCTCCTCGAGAGTTTGAATTGATCAAGATATCATCAATAAACACGATCACAAATTCATCCAAATATTCTTTGAATACTCGATTCATAAGATCCATAAAAGCCGCAGGAGCATTTGTTAAGCTAAAGAGCATGACCAAAAATTCAAAATGTCCATACCTTGTGCCAAAGGCGGATTTGTGAATATCATCTTCCTTTATTTTCAATTGATAGTACCCTGATCGTAAATCAATTTTTTAAAAGATTACTGACCCTTTAAGTTGATCCAATAAATCATCAATACGTGAGAGAGGGTACTTATTCTTTATTGTAACCCTATTTAACCGCCGATAATCGATACATATCCTCATAGATCCATCCTTTTTCTTTACGAATAAAATAGGTGCATCCCAAGGAGATTTGCTTGGTTAAACGAAGCCTTTACTGAGCAGTTCGTCTAATTGAGTTCGAAGCTCCTTTAATTCAGTTGGTGACATACGATAAGGAGCTTTGGAGATTGGTTCCTTACCAGGATATATCTCAATACCGAATTTGACCTCACGGTTTGGGGTAATCTGTGTAATTCATCAAGAAATACATCCAGATATTCTTGAACTATAGGCAAAGATGAATGTGGGACGAAACTTTCAGCCTTAATTTGATGTAAGCTAACCCAAAATCCCAAACGACCTTGTTTCAGGAGTTTATGTACTTGGAAGGCTGAGATTATTGTTTGAGTGCATTTCATAGGCTTGGAAAATAATATGAGGTTCTTTTCTGACAATTTCAATGTTCAGGCTCGGCAATCAATTGTCACACCATGTTTGAATAACCAATCTATCCCCAAAATTATATCGAAATCTATGAGGTTGAAGAGAATTAAATCTAAAGGGCATATATCCTCTCCTATTTGAATTTTTGCATTAGGTATCCAATCCTTTGCCGTATAAGTCACTCCGGAGGGCAATTTAACATTCATTTCTAATAACATTGGAAATATTGCAAAATTTGCATCTTGAGCAACATTGTAAGAAATGAATGAATGTGAAGCGCCGAAGTCAAATAGAGCATATACAGGTCTACCATAAATATGGATCGTACCTGTGATGATGTCATTGCTAGTAGTGGCGTCAGGCTGGACTATGGCAAAAACCCTTCCTGTAGGGTTGTTAGGCTTTGGATTTGTTGGGTAATCTCTAACCATGTGCCCTTCTTTGCATCATCCATAGTAGAGACCCAATTCTTTTCGACAAGGGCCTGGATGTATTTTGTAGATCGTTGGGCACCGTGGTACATTGTTCCTCATTGACTTTCCTCAGGTATTTGGTTTCTTATTGTTGGTTTGGCCCTTTGCATTTCCATAGGGCCTTTTATTTCCATTTTTCCCTGAAGAACTCCATTTTTGATTACTACTTGAGCCTTGGGAATAACGGTCCTGATTCTCATTCGCCCGAAAAATTTTTGATTCTACCTATTCCACAAGTAAGGCTCTATAACATTCTGAAAATTCCTACAAATTAAAGTAAGCAACAAAATTGTTATTTTGAAAAAATTACTTGAATACCATTGTAAAATTTCTTGAAAATTAAAATATTGGTATTCAATTGATGTTAAAGAAAAAATTTGGTTCCTAATTGACATAAATTGAAGTTCGGTGGCTTAATTGAAGAATGAGACAAAGCACAAGGATTTCTGAGACAATTTTCCACCAAGTGTATGGTATATGTCGCGCCACGTGTCGAGATGTGATTGGCAGAACTCAAAATTTATTAAAAACAATTAAATCTCAACTATTATAAAAAGTACCAAGGGGTCCTCAAGGTTTCCAAATTCCTCAAGTCATCCAATTTCTCTCATAAACCCCCAAAATTCGTCCAACATTGGGGATGGTGGAGAAACACCTATAGAAACCCACTAAAACACCTATTTCTCACTTGAAAAAGGCCCTTAACCTTATATAGATAGATCCTAACTCAATAATAGCTTTAATTAAGGCTTTAAAAGCGTTTTCCACTTGGAATTATTCAAGGAATGTTTGGGTGATATTTGAGGTGAGTAACCGGTAACTTGATTCTCTTTCTTTGTTCATACCGTTTTCATAAGTTGTGCATGGATTTTTGAAGCATTTGTATTATACAAAACAATTAGGATTTTGGTGCATATTTATTATGCAAAGAAATCGGTTTCTTGCATTGAACTTATTAGTTAATGCTCTACCCGTTCTGAATTACTCTGTGAAACATGACCTTGCTATGTGGTCTTGGTCATTCTGGGTATGTGATAATCTGTGGCCTTACTGTGTGGTCTTGGCCAATCTGAATATTTGTGGCCTTGCTGTGTGGTCTTGGCCAATCTGAATCTTTGTGGCCTTGATGTGTGGTCTTGGCCAATTATGTGCGCACCACGGGTAGTAGTTTAACTAGTGATAGGGCCTTTTTGTGCATTCAATGGCTTTGTGCATCCAAAGGCTTTGTAAAATATATGGCTTTCCTGAAAATGCTTTTTCTTATATGAAAGTGAATCAAGATATTTGGTCATTCACTGAGTAGTTTGTACTCATTCCTCTTTTCTTATAATCCTGTAGGTATTATATTAAGAAGCTATGTGGCCAGATCGTCCCAAGACGGACGCTCTTCCGATCTTGTGATCGAGACTTCGGTGTGTGTGGTTGAGGTTTCGTTGTGGGTAGCCCATGGAACATTTAATCATCATAGTGCACAGCGAATGCGCCTCGATATTTTGAACTGTATTTGTATCCATTTTTAAGAGTTAAAAGCTTCCGCTACTGTATATGAATCTCGTCCGTGACAATTTTTTTACGGGACTTTATAACCATTTATTTGTTTCCAAAATACTTGTTTTCCTTTTTAATTTTTAACTATTGATGATTATTGTAA
>CAVNYN010271845.1:0-17549 GCA_963692815.1 Nyctanthes arbor-tristis | reverse complement strand
AAAAAAAAAAAAAAAGGTAGTGGTTGGTGGGAGGGGGGGAATTTTTCGAAAATGGGGTAGTTAGGGATTAGAGTGGCCATCTATCCACCAGTGCTGTGGTTATCAATGATTGCTAGCCACGTTAAATTTCATTCCCTACATCTTGTTTGCTTGTAATCTTTTTTCTGCTAGTAACAGATTTCTTTGAGAAAACATATTTTTATCCCAATAGCTAATACTTTAGTAGTACTTAATTAATTGGCATCAACGGAACTAGTGGGAATTTGTTCATAAAGTTGCCAGTACTCCATATGCAAAGCATGCGTATACACATTTATGTCTAAGCATGCATGAAATATGAAGAATAATTTTACGTGTGATCTCTTCAAAAAGAAAAAAAGTACACAAATTTTGATGCAAATATTTGTGGTTCATGCAATTAACACCAGTTGAGAGTAATGTGATGGGTAGAAAAATAAGATGATAACAAGTATGTTTTGTTTTGAATTCTGTGTTACATCATGTATTATAATACTCCCTTTGTTCCAAATAGGAGCAAAGCAACGACATTCCTGAAGATCGAATCAAGAACTCAAGAAGAATGAAATTGAAGTTACAAATAGAAGCAAATCAACAATAAATTCCTGAAGATCGAACCAAGAACTTAGGAAGAATGAAATCGATTAACTTTCAAAGGTGCAACTCAAGGCTGCCATTGAGTCTTCAAAGTCCAGAAAACTACCACAAGTTGTCCAAACAAAGGAAACTAGTTTTGATTAAAGAATTTTTCATTATTTGATTTTCGTAACTTATTTCTCCATCAATACTTGTTAATTGTTTATATATTTGTATCACAATTTTAGTTATTAATCTATTTAAGAAATGCATAAATTTCAAACAAAGTTTTGTGATGAGATATATTATCAAACACTTCGAATGCAAGATTGGTCTCTATAAAAATTACCCAAATTCCTGAATTCAACTCAAATCGCGTTTACCCATAAAAATGTATGCATATATTTAACAAATAAAGCCCAAGAAATTACATATATCTACCAAAAATCAATAAAACTTATGTTATCCAAATATAGCACTAAGCCTAGAATCATAATTCCCAAATTCAAAATAAAATGCTTCATTAATCATAAACTCCTTATCACCATTCAACTTATTTTGTTTCTAAAAATTACGTTCAACTTCAAGCCTTCAAAAAATTTAGAATTAGTGGGGAAAAGACCATCAATTTGGCCAAGATACACAGTTGCCGAACTAGGCAAACCGATGAACCACCCAAGCTGTCGTCGCTAGATGGGAGAAGACACACCATCGGTTGAATTTGCAACCTTGAATGGTATCCACGCGGATGGGTGCTGCCGAAGGTAAGGGTTAGTTTGCTGCAAATGGGGTATTCTGTGTTTAGCGATAAAACGTGAATGGGTATTCTGATTTCAAGTGGAAGAGAACATGCGCCGGTTCTAATGCATAACTGATGTGTAAAAGAAGTGAATTTTCAAATTGGTGTCCATCGCACTTGGATGGCACACATTTATTTTACATGTCGGTTTCTCGTAGTGTTTTTATGCGTCTGATTGTGAAAACAAACGTTAATTTCAAAATTGCCATCATTCTACCAATAGGTATTGCTTTTTCAATCAACCAAAGTTTATTTTTTATTTTTTTGGGGTCAAAACTGTAGTGTTCATTATATGCATCCACTTTTCTCCTTTTGATGCTTCTTCATATGTGATAAGTGTTATTTTAGAGTGTTTAATTTCCCCAAACTTGTGTTTTGTTATGTGTTGTGTTGCATTAAAAATAGTTATTTGTGTTTAATTTGATTATTTGGAATAGGGCCAAGGAAAATGTGAAAAGAATCAAGATTTGACGTGTTTTGCAAGGAATTCAGAGCTTGGGGACTAAGATGTTGGACAATGAAACTGAAAGGACTAAAAAGGAATAAAGGAAAAGTTAGAACCAGAGCGACCACAGCTATGAGCAGTACACCTGTACTGCTATAGCTAGGAAGGCGTAAAAGAGGAGATCAGTCAGGGCCCACGCCCTGATTCCCTAGTTCGCCCGCACTACAAGCAAATTTCTCAGCAACAACATGTGGGCGGGTGCCTTGATGTCACAGTGCGCCCGCACCCTCTTATGCGTGGAATCCTTTTTAGATTTGGACTCTATTTTCAGGCCAAACTTTTGCATGATTTTGGGAGAGTTTTAAGGGCTTCTCAAGGACTATAAAAGAGGTAGAGAAGGGAGGAAAACAACACACAACCTAAGAGAGAAAATTTCGAGAAACACGAATAGTTTGAAGATCGAAGATACCAATTTTGTGATCGACGTGAGTATGCAAGGCTAAGACCTTTTCTACCTAGTTCGAGGGGATGTTGATGTCTAAAGATTTGTTTTCCTTTTAGCTCTTTCTTTAACATTATTTCTTGTATTGTTAATTGAGATTGATGTGATATTCTACTATTCAAGTATATGATAATTCATTGTTTTTCTTTCGAAAGGGCCCTTTGATTGATGCATTTATTGTCTTTTGCTAGAATTAGGTATTCAACATGTAAATGTTTATTTTCCCTGATTCATTTGTAGCAACTAGTGATTTTAATTGCTAGGGATATCACAACCAGATCGGAAGAGCGTCGTGTGATTTTTTTATGTTAGTTTAACCTATTTTTCTCGTTCTGCATATTGGCTTTACATTAAATTTGAAGAACTCTTTCTAAGTTGTCCAAGGTTAATAATCTAATTTGGGAATTTGTTTGGATTAGTTATAATTTAAGGAACAATTCAGGTAATTGGATCATATCAATATGTAGGGTTAGAAGTCTCAATTGCATGCTAGAAGTACGTTTCGAGAGCTTAGGAATTACTAATCTAGACTCAACTTAACCAAGAATTAGGTGTTTCTCATTATTAATCTTTTCTACTCAATTTATTAGTGCATTCTTAACTAGCTTTCAAATTAGTTTTATTAATAACTTAACTCAAAAACCACCCTAATTGCTAGTTAATATTTAATTACTTGATTTATTCACTGTTCTCTGTGGGTTCAACTCTTACTACATGACTACAATTTTGTCTGAACCTGAGTAAGAAAATTAATTATTTTTGGCACATTCGACAAGTGACCAAATTTTTTGCCGAGAAACAGTGTGGTGAATTAAGTGATTTTGTTAATTAGTTTTATTTTGTTTTATTTTTTTATTTGTTTTAAAATAGATTGCTTACTAATCTCATTTGTGCATGACTAAAACCCGATCATCTAATCAATCTCCATTGATTTTTGATCCAGAACCAGAGAGAACTTTACACAAGTTGAGAAAGGAAGCTAAGAAGTCAACAACTGAAGCAATGGCCGCTAACAATCAAACATTGAAGCCATTGGTTGCTCCAAACCTTATCAACAACCTCTCTGTATTATTTTCCCTGCATTAGCTAAAACTATAACTTTTGAGCTAAAATCAGGGCTAATTCTTTTATTACCATCTTTTCATAGCCTTGTAGGTGAGGGCCCTCACAAACATCTCACAGAATTTCATGTGGTGTGCTCAACTATAAAACCACATAGTGTGACTGAAGAGTAGATCAAGCTGAGACCTTTTCTCTTCTCATTAAAAACTGCAGTTAAAGATTGGCTCTATTATTTACTATCTGCAACCATCACTACTTGGAACAAGATGAAGAGAGTATTCTTAGAAAAATATTTCCCTGCCTCAAAGCTGCGAACATTAGAAAAGAAATACATGGGATTCGACAACAGCAAGGAGAGCCCCTCTATGAGTATTGAGAGTGGTTCAAGAAGCTCTATGCTACTTGCCTACATTATCAGATAAGTGATCAACTCTTAATCCAGTACTTCTATGATGGATTATCTGGAATGGATCGGATTATGATTGACGCAACATGTGGTGGAGCATTGATGAATAAGACTCGTAACGCAGCAAGAACCTTGATTGCCAATATGGCAGAAAATTCTCAACAATTTCGCTTACGTTAGGACACACCGGTGAGAAGGGTAAATGAGGTACAAACGTCTGCTATTGAACATCAACTGTCTGAATTAACCTCTCTTCTTAGGCAATTTGCTGTAAAGAATGCACAGCAGGTTAAAGCATGCGGAATTTGCTCTATATAGGCTATCCAACTGATTCATGCCCCATGCTACAATAAGAACAAACTGAACAGGTCAAGGCTGTAGGAAATCCGCCCTTCTAGATTAAACAATGTAGTCCTTATTCCAACACCTACAATCCTAGATAGATGGATCACCTAACCTCAGTTATGGAAACATACCCCAAAACTTCTTCCCAACCCCATAGCCGGGGCAATTCCAACCAAGGCTCCACCACCACATCAAAATCTAGGCATGTCATTAGAAGATATGATTAAAACTTTTGCTTCTAACGCTTTACAGTTCCGATCTTGATACCAAATCAAGGATCCAAAACCTAGCAGATCAGATAAGTCAGATGGCAATTACCATAAACCGTTTAAAGGCTCAATCAGGGGGCGAACTACCTTCTCAACCTAAAGTAAATCCCAAAAATATGAGTGCAACGACATTGAGGAATGGGAAAGAGGCTGAGAGTCCTAAACAGGTAAAGCCTGCAATTGTCAATGAAGATACTATTGACAGGGATATTGAAAAAAGAAGAAGCAGACGCACCAAGCCCACAGGTAAATCCTAGCCGTCCCATTAATATTCAATCAACTCTTTCATCTTTTCCTAGTAGGTTAGCGAAAGCAAAGAAAGAAGACAAGGAGAAGAAGACCTTGGAGGCATTCAGGAAGGTTGAAGTAAACATTTTATTGTTGGGAGTAATCAGACAAGTGCCTAGGTACGCCAAGTTTCTCAAGGACCTTTACACCAATAAGCGAAAACTAAGAGGGGATGAAAAGATCAAGATGGGGGAAATGGTGCCAGCTGTATTTCAAAAGAAGCTACCCCCAAAATGCAAGGACCTAAGTATGTTTACTATTCCTTGTAGAATAGGCGGCACTAAAATTGAAATAGCCTTGATAGCTTTAGGAGCATGTCATGCCTTGTTCTATTTAAGCTTCTCTAAATCTAAACCAGTTAAAGGAAGCAAACGTCATCATTCAATTTGTCATCATTCAATTAGCTGATAGGACTAGCGCTTATCCAGATGGAGTAGTTAAGGATGTGCTAGTTCAAGTAAATGGTTCAGTTTTCTCTACAGCTTTTTATGTTCTTAATATGAATGATGAAACTACCCCTAGTTCCATACCTATCTTGTTGGGACGACCCATTCTTTACACTTCACAAACTAAGATAGATGTGCGTAGGGGAACACTCCCCATGGAATTTGATAGGGAACTAATCCAATTTAATATATATGATTCCTTGAAACACCCTAAAGATGCATGCTCTGTCTTTGCAATTGATATTATTGAACCCCTTGTGTAAGAAACATTTCAGTTGAGTTGCAAGGATGAATTAGAAGTAGCTCTGACTGAGCATCTTGAGATAGGAATAGAGAGAGAGTTGGCATTCAGCCGAGAATTAGAAGAGACGGTGGCGGCCCTATATTCTTTACAACCGGTACCCAAAAGGTATGCAATTTGTACTATTCAATTGCCATAATCTACTAATAGGTTGCCACCTTCTGTTGTGCAGGCCCCTACTTTAGAATTAAAGCCATTGCCGGGTTACTTGAAGTATGTCTATCTCGAAGAAAAAAACACACTTCTAGTGAAGACAAACTAGTGCGTGTTTTGAGAGAATACAAAAAAGCAATAGGTTGGACCATAGCTGACATAGAAGGGATAAGCCCCTCTATCTGTATGCACCAAATATTGCTTAAAGATGATGTCAAACCAACAAGACAGGCTTAAAGAAGATTAAATCCCCCAATGGTGGAAGTTGTGAAAAAAGAGAGACTGAAGCTCTTAGGGGCTTGGGTGATTTACCCTCTATCTGACAGTAAGTGGGTAAGCCCAATTCAGGTTGTGCCAAAGAAATCAAGTGTGATAGTTATGGAAAATCAGGATGGTGAGTTGGTTCCCACTCAGAGATCGGAAACCGGGTAGTAGGCATGTATTGATTATAAAAAAATAAATTCTAGAACCTGAAAGGACCACTTTCCCCTTCTTTTTATTGATCAAATGCTTGAAAAGTTAGCTAGACATTCTCATTATTGTTTTTTAAATGGCTTTTCAGGTTATTTTCAAATTTTCATAGCACCTGAAGATCAGGAGAAAACCACTTTTACTTGTCCATTCACTACGATTGCTTACCGTAGAATGCCTTTTGGACTGTGTAATGCCCCTACTACCTTCCAAAGGTGTATGATGAGTAGCTCTTCCGATCTCAATATCATTGAGATTTTCATGGATGATTTTAGTGTTTGGGATGACTTATTTGATAATTGTCTGGACAATTTAATTCTGATTTTGAAAAGATACATTGAGATTAACCTGGTTCTTAATTGGGAAAATACCACTTCACGGTGGAACAAGGCATATAGTCTTAGGCCATGTTGTATCAATTAATTGAATTTAAGTTGATAAATCTAAGGTAGATTTAATTTCTACTCTACCTTACCCCGTCAGTGTGTGAGATGTTTGATCTTTCCTTGGACATGCAGAATTTTACTGTAGGTTTATCTAAGACTTTTCAAAGATAACTTCACCTTTGTGCATCTTATTGCAAAAAGATATGGCCTTTGAGTTTGATGAGCAATGCAAGGGGTCATTTGACAAATTAAAAGAGTTGCTGACATCTCCCCCAATAATTCAACCCCCCGATTAGAACCTTCTATTTGAATTAATGTGTGATGCTGTAGGGGTAGTTCTAGGTCAACGGGTTGGAAAGGCAACTCATGTGATTTACTACGCCTCAAGAACTTTGAATAATGCACAAGCCAACTACACCATGACAGAAAAAGAACTTTTTTCAGTTGTTTTGCTTTAGAAAAATTTTAGTCGTATTTCCTAGGATCTAAAGCAATTGTTTTCACTGATCATGCAGCTTTGCAGCACCTTCTAGCAAATAAAGAAGCAAAACCCAGGCTCATAAGGTGGGTTCTTCTTCTTCAAGAATTTGATTTGGAGATCAAAGATAAAATAGGAGCAGAGAATATTATGGCAGATCACTTTAGTCGAGTAGCCTGGGAAGAAGATGGCACACCATTAAAAGAAGCCTTCCAAGACAAAAGTTTGCTTACACTGGGTGAGGAAACCCCTTGGCACGTGGATCTGGAAAATTTCTTGGCAACCAAACTACTATCTGCTAGATGGGCTAAAGCAAAAAGAGACAAACTCAAGAGTAACGCCAAGTACTACATTTGGGATGACCTTTACCTTCGGAAAAGATGTACTGATCAGATAATAAGAAGGTGTGCCCTTGAACTTGAATTTCAGTCAATTCTAAGTTTTTTCACTCTTATGCTTTTGGAAGATATTTTGGTCCAAGAAGAACAACACAAAAGGTGTTAGAAAGTGGCTTCTATTGGCCAACTTTGTTTAGATCGGAAGAGCACACGTTTTGCAAAGCTTGTAATAATTGCCAAAGAATAGGCAAAATCTCTCAAAGAGATCAAATGCCCCAGAACTCTATTCTTATTTGTGAAAACTTTGATGTTTGGGGTATTGATTTCATGGGACCATTCCCTACATCTTATGGATATACATATATTCTTTTGGCATTGGATTATGTCTCTAAATGGGTGGAAGCAAAAGCCACTAGGACAAATGACTCTAAAGTTGTCGTAGATTTTGTTAAATCTAACATCTTTAACAAGTTTGGAGTACCATGAGTGATCATTAGTGATAGGGGAACGCATTTATGCAATAGATCGATAGAAGACTTGCTCAAGAAATAAAGGATGCTATATAGAGTTTCAACATCTTATCATCCACAAATGAATGGCCAAGCTAAAGTATCAAATAGAGAAATCAAGTCCATTTTGGATAAGACGGTTTGGCCTAACAGGAAGGATTGGTGTTTGAGGCTGGAGGATGCATTATAGGCTTATAGGACGGCTTATAAGACACCAATTGATATGTCCCCTTACTGTTTGGTGTTTAGTAAGCCTTGTCATCTCTCAGTTGAAATTGAACACAAGGCCTACTAGGCAATAAAGCAATGCAATATGGATTTTGAAGAAGCAGGAACACATAGGAAGCTCCAATTGGAAGAGCTCGATGAGTTGAGGAACGATGAATATGAGAATGCTCTGATCTACAAAGAAAGAACGAAAGCGTTCCATAACCGAATGATTTCATGAAAGAACTTTGAAGTAGGACAAAAAGTCTTGATCTATCATTCACGACTCAAGCTTTTCCCAGGTAAGTTGCGTTCTCATTGGGTCAGACCTTTTGTTGTCATAAAAGTTTTTCCTTATGGTGCAGTGGAATTAAAAGCTTGAGGACGGATAAAATATTCAAAGTCAATGGCCATTGACTCAAATCATATTATGATGGTTTTCAAGTCTGCAACATTGAGGAAATTGTTTTAGAAGGTCAAAAACCCAACACTTAACCACAATAAGGGCATCGTCGAGCCAACGACATTAAATAAATGCGCTATTTGGGAGGCAATCCAAGAGGGAGTTTCCTTTCCCTCCATTTAATTTTAGCGTTTGTCTTTGTCATTTTTAATATATATATTTTTAGTTAGACCAGCATTTAAAATTTTCTTTTCTTTTAAAAAAATTAATTTTTTTTATGATCTGGGGCAAAAGGTCGAGGGCGGGCGCCTACCTCAGCAGGGCACCTGCAGCCTAGTTACCCTAGGAACCACCAAAAAACAGAGAGGGTAGGGCACCCATCCCTGTTAACACTGACTAGCAGAATGCCCGATGCAGGTGCCCTACTTGTCCAGTGCACCCACATCGGCAGACGGAAAAAAATATATATTTTAACTCTTTGTTTTTCCTGCATTTTTAAGAGAATCAAACCCCCATTTCAAATGCCGTAGCAATCAAACCTATCTCATAACTTGTCTTAAGAGCCCTAGATCCCTCTCTCTATTACAACTCATTTATCAAACAAAAGACAAGAACTTCAATCTTCTATTCTTAGTTCTCTACATTGGTGATTAGGAAAAGATTTTTGGGTGGATTTCAATCTATTAAACAAGGTAAGGTCGTCTACTTCATTCTCCCACTTTGGTGTGGTTGGGGAACAAAAATTCGATGTTTTATGCTATTTTCGTGTATGAATATGCCTTGAATATCGCTGTTATAATTGTGTTTATTATTATGGAAGATTGCTTGAGAAATTTTCACAGGTTCACCCTTACTTGAGAATATGCATATCAAGTGTCAGATAGAATGCCCCAATGAAGATAAAAAATAAATTGATGTTTGGAACAATTACCATAGCTTGGTTTAGTCTTGAGATTTTTTTTGGGAGATTAAATATTCTTGCCGCATTCACCTCTACATAAGTTAATTGCATGCATTTTATTTGTAGGATTGTAAGCTTATCATGGCATCCTCCTCCTCATCAAGCAAAGGGAAGACAAAATCCATCCAAGAGAATGAATGGTCATCCATCCAAGTGATTAAGGAAAGACGTGTACCTAAATGATTTTAAAGGCTATTTCCTTAAGAGAGTAATTGATACTAAGGTTGGAAAAAATATGTGACTGAGCTACCGAGGTGCAACCAACGACTTGTTCAAGACTTCTATAAGAATTTTAACACTGACCTTGACAATGAGAAATCTCGCAATGCCCATCAAACAAAGGTTTATAATCGATGAGTTTGGTTTAGCAAGGAAGTCATTGTTTCCTACATGGGTTTGGATCTTACCAATACAATGTACTATAAAGAATATACCCCAGAAGAGGAAGAGGATGACGATGTGATTCAGTTCATTCTTAACTTGAATGACAATGCACCGGGGCTAAGAAAGCAATTTTATACTAATGGGGATTTATATGAAAAAGCTTGGTAATTACACCATTTGGTGGTGGCCAATATCGAACGTACTTCAAATACTACCAAAATTTACCCCAACTGGGCTCGTTTGCTATATCACATATGGCGTAGGGTGAAAATTGATTTGGGCCACCATGATTTTGAGCAGATTAAAGAGTAGAACACAAAAGCATCCAAGCTAAAGACTCCTCTTCCCGTGTTTGATTACGAGCATTTATGCACAAGCGGGAGTGCATAAGACGAATGAGGAGAATCTAAAACATGATGACCCAATCTATAAGGCTTCTAGAGAAAATGCGTGGGTGCAAATATGGAACAAGAAATGAAAAGCCGGTCCATCAGCTCAAACAGATCCAGAAGTACCATTAGGGCCCGGCGAGTCTAGTGGAGAGAACTCTTTTTAACAACAAGTGCTGAGCCTTTTACAAAATCTAACCACTGAAGTTTCAGACATTTGGGAAGACAATAGAAATATCTGGGCCACCATCCACCAGATGCAAGTACAGTACAGTGGCTCTGAATCTGTTCAGTTTGGCCAACAGAGAGACGATATAGACCCACTATCAATTGCCCCACCAGGGAATTCCTAACTCCTTTCCTTTGATCTTATAATGTTTAATTCTACATTGAGGGCAATGTAGAGTTTTAAGTGTGGGGGAAGGAAGAAATTTACGTGTTTTATGAATTTTATGTGTTTCTTGGTTCAGTTTCATTTTTTTGGGTTATATTTTTGTTTTAATTTGGGAATTGTTCTAGTCAAGTACTTGTGTTTTTGTTGTTTGTTGTGAGTTTCGTTGTGCTGGATGTTTTGTGAATCTCGGTTGGACATGAGGCGGTAACTTGTTACTTTCTTAATTCAAAAAGATTGATAGCTTAGCTGGAATTAGGATCTTGAGCAATGCTGGAGTAAGAGTAAAAAGTATAAAAAAAATAGAGAGAAAAAAGAAAAAAAAGTACAAGTTTGTGTTTTTGGCCTAGAGAGACTCATAACATGATTGAATAAGCGATCTCGCATATTATCTTTATTTACTTTGCTTGGAATTGGTTATGACTGGATTAGGTTGGCAGATTTAACCCAGTGAGACTTTTGAGCCTTAGACTGACATATCTGTATCAGTCTCATTATCTTTGTTCTTGTGTGATATTCTTCCATGGGTTGATTTCTCTAGAACTTCCTTTATTTCTCTTTGAGGCTGCATTGCTACACACATAACATGAATATAATTAAGGCACTTTTTCTTGATTAACCCACTTTAGCCAAAAAACCTACCTTATCAATGAATTTCTGTTGCATAACCCTTTTGAGCAATTTTGTCTTTTTTTTTTTTGGTTTATTTCTATAAACCCCTTAATACTAATCTTAAGCCAAAATGATACATATCCTTACCTTGCCAATGGACTAATGGTGTGATTGTTTTTGTTGCTTAAGGGTGGTTAAGAAGTAAGTGTGGGGGAATTGTTAGCTGTTGATAAGGTTGTGATAAGATAATTTGATGATCTATGTGCTAGTGTGGTCGGATATGTGGCAAAATAAAAGCATTGATGCAGAAACAAGGGAAATTATGTATGCAAAACGAATTGAAAAAGAAAGAATCGATGACTTGAAAGGAGAAAAAAGGGATAAAAGAGTCTAGAGTGAAAGAAAAAAAAGAAGGAAAAAAAAAGAACAAGAAGCAGGAAGAGAAGGAAAGAAAGGAGTGGCAGTGAAGAAAAAGGAAAAAAGAAACAAAGAGGAAGGAGAACTTTGTAAAAAAAAGGGTTGAAAAGTTGAAGTAAATGGGGTATTTCTTCCTGAAACAAGGGCTTGAGTTACTTTTGAAAGTTGGGATATGCTATTATTGAATAAGTGATGCAAAATGTCTTGAAAGATGAAGTAGTAGTGGGTTCGCTAGAGAGATGTGCTTGAATGTTATCAATTTCATGTTTCACTAGTCCTAATGTTTTATTAGCCTTACTTCTCAAATTTTTCCCACCTTGACCCTTAGCCCCAATACAACCTTTAAACGACCTTTTGATTTGTGTTATGCTTGTGTACCAAGTAGTGGAGAATGAGAAATCTTGTAAGCCTATAGTGGAATTCTCCTAATGGTTAGAATCTTGAGTGTAAACATTTAACCTTAAACATTTGACCGAAGAGCGAATTTATCCATGAGGGTCACCCTGTTCGGTCCATGCTACTCCAGGTAAAAGTTTTGTTTTATGATTCTGAAGGTTCCATGAGTACCTTGTTCACGTTTTATGATTATTGAAGGGTTAATCCCTACTTGTGGAAAACAGAGAAAAATAATTTTAAAATTCTTGCATTGCTTAGAAACTTTTAATTAGGCAAGGTACATTGATTTCCCATGACTTTAATGATGAGTCGCTTGCCTTGTATGTAACCGGAAGGATCTAATGTCTATAACTGTGTTTTGCTTTTGTGTTGATTCGAGGATGAACAATGGGTTAAGTGTGTGGGAATTTGGTAAGTGTTATTTTAGAGTGTCTAATTTTCCCAAACTGGCGTTTTGTTATATGAAAAGTAGTTATTTGTGTTTAATTTGTTTATTTGGAATAAGGCCAAGGAAAATGTGAAAAGAATCAAGATTGGATGTGTTTTTCAAGGAATTCAGAGCTTGGGGACTAAGATGTTGGACAATGAAACCAAAAAGAATAAAAAGGAATAAAGGAAAAGTTAGAACCAGGATGGCTGCTGTGATGAGTAGTGCGCCCGTACTGCTATAGCTGGGAAGGTGTAAAAGAGGCAGAGGAGTTAGGGTGAGCGCCCTGATTCCCCAGTGCGCCTGCACTGCAAGCAAATTTCTCGACAACAACGTGAGAGCGGACGCCCTGATGTCATAGTGCACCCGCACCCCCATTATGCGCGGAGTCCCTTTTAGATTTGGACTCTATTTTCGGGCCAAACTTTTGCATGATTTTGGGAGAGTTTTGAGGGCTTCTCCAGGACTATAAAAGAGGTAGAGAAGGGAGAAAAACGACACACAACATAAGAGAGAAAATTTGGAGAAACACAAGAGTTTGAAAATCGAAGATACCAAATTTGTGATCGATGTGAGCATGTAAGGCTAAGGCCTCTTCTACCTAGTTAGAGGGGATGTTGATGTCTAAATATTTGTTTTTCTTTTAGCTCTTTCTTTAAGTTATTTCTAGTATTGTTAATTAGGATTGATGTTATATTCTACTATTCAAGTATATGATAATTCGGTATTTTTCTTTCGAAAGGGCCATTTGATTGATGTATCTATTTGTCTATTACTAGAATTAGGTATTTGACACGTAAATGTTGTTTTCCCTGATTCGTTTGTAGCAACTAGCGATTTTAATTGCTAGGGATATCACAACCTAAGATTACAAAGTAAGCTTGTGATTTTTGTTCGTTAGTCTAACCTATTTTTCTCGTTCTGTATATTGGCTTTACATTAAATTTGGAGAACTCTTTCTAAGTTGTCCAAGGCTAATAATCTAATTCAAGAATTTGTTTGGATTAGTTACAATTTAAGCAAAATTTCGGGTAATTGGATTATATCAACACCTAGGGTTAGAAGTCTAAATTACATGCTAGAAGTACGTTTTGAGAGCTTAGAAATTATTAATCTAAACTCAATTGAACCAAGAATTAAGTGTTTCTTATTATTAATCTTTTATGCTCAATTTATTAGTGCATTCTTAACTAGCTTTCAAATTAGTTTTATTAATAACTTAACTCAAACCTCCCCCAATCGCTAGTTAACATTTAATTACTTGATTTATTTACTGTTCTCAGTGGGTTCGACCCTTGCTCCACTACTACAATTTTGTTTGAACCTAAGTAAAGAAATTAATTATTTTTGGCGCATTTGACAATCGACCAAATGGTCTACTTTAAGTGCTCGGAAATGACAAGCTACGTTCTCTCTAGATGGTCAACTTGATATGGGCAAAACACTCAGTCAAATTCAATGTGTAAGCTTTTCCTTCTTTTGAAAATTTATAGTGATCTCCAATGTGAAAATCTTTCAAGGTCTACACAACCAAAAGTGGATATAATAATCTGATTAAGACCATTATATTCTAGTTGATATAAAGCCATGTGGTTTTTCCTGGTTAAATCTTAAATTTGTGATATCACTGCTATATTGCTATCCACTGTGAAACAATTCTACACTTTAGGCGTACTAATCCCTCATCATCACACACCTGATTTCATTCTAGGATTGATTAGATGCTTACTTTACTTCTTTAGTTCAATTTTAACAACATGTTCTTCTATTTAAAATATTCCACACAAAACTACAAGTGCTATTCTTGCAGAATTTTCAGAGTACATATTGCTACTTATCGTGTACATATTGCTTCTTATCGTGTCCCTTTTACCTTTTTGTTCCCAAGTTGTTTCTTCTCTTTTCTATTGTTCTTTTTCTCCGTATTACTACTAACCTGGAGAAAACAGGCTGCTGATTTTCTCCATTTTCCCATCTCGCTTGCTCCTTTTGTTTCTTTTCTTCTCTTCTCTTTTTTTTCCACACCTGTAGGTTTCTTGGGTTTTGTTTTGGCTTCTGGTTTAGATATGCACCAGAAAAATTCATCTTAGATAGATATATTTTTGTGAAATATTGATAGGCATGGATGTTGTTGAGCCAGCCAATGAAAATGTAAGTCCATCTTCAATATGGATTTTAATATAACATTTGATTGATGAAGTGTGTAGGATGCAAAAATATATGTTCATGAAGAATGTTAAAAATATAACAAGGCTTAAAATGATATATATATATATATATATACACACACACACACATAAACTATACTAAGTAAAAATGGCCACTCATGTAATTTCTTGATTTTGAATTCATGTAGATCTTCTTCACTAATTTAGCATAAATTTTGAAGTTTGAATTCAAGTTAGTATATATGGTTTAAATATAGCCTTCACTGTTAATTTTAGCATATGTTTGTTGAAGTTTATATTTATGTTGAGAAGTTTTAGCATGTAGTTCTAGTTAAGATATAGTTCCGTACAATTTTCATGAAAATTGTCATAGGTGACTAAAAGAACAATATATTTTAGCTAGAATAATTTTATTTCTTAAATAGTCAAAATATTTACTTATTTCGCATTATACTTATTGACCATAAATGGTGGCTTATTTGATGTTTTGTTTTGAATTGCATACATAATTTTATCTACACGGTTACTTTATACAAGTTGAGTGTGAGAGGCTAAAGATCACAATTATGTCTAACTACCACCTGCTAAACACTATAAGAAGAATGGGCAAGTAAGCCAATTATATTTTGAGTAATGATGGAGGTGCATTGATTTGGTGTTCTACATATTGATTAGAGGCCGAGGATTGCGACATTTAGTTTAGTTTTAGTTGGTTCATCTTTTCCATATTTTGCTTGGCTAACCATAAATGTGAGATTGTAATTTGTAAGAGAATAATACAACTATGAGTATTGGGATTTATGGTTGACGCATGTACAAATATATATATATTTTTTTGAAAGATTTATTTGTCGCCCCAATTGATTTTTTTTGAAAAAATTATATGCTTTTAGGGGCGACATGTCACTGCTATAGGCATGACAAAGTCGTTGTTATAGCTATAATATTTATTGAGGCGGCAAAGTCGTTGCAAATAGATCAACAGGTGCAGGCCTGTAGGGGCGACCTCATGTCACCCCAAGGGTTCTACAAGGGTGACGTGTTCGCCTATAGAGGCGACTTTTGTCTTTTTCCCTATAGTGTTAATTTCACAAAAGGTCCCCAACCTTTGAGTTAAGAATCGGATAACTCTCTAACTTTTTATAAATGAGCACAACAAGTCCTCTTGTCACTATTCCCGTAACTTTTCGTAGAAAATGATGAGTATACCCTTTAACTTTTTAATTTTAAAAACAAAACATTTAAAAATACTAGAAAAAATAAATTAAAAAAAAAAAGAAAACACCCTGCCCCTCCCACCCCTCCCCTCCTAAGAGGGCCGCCCGAAATGGCCGTCAGAATGGAAGTAACAATGCGGCTCTTTCCAGCAGTTAGCAAAATAGGAGGATCCACACACTGTAACTGCCGCCAAAATGACAGTAAAAATGTTGCCATTGCTCGGTAGTAAAAAGGAGGGTCTCTCTTTTTTTTTAAATTTTCATATTACTTTTTTAATTTAAAAAAGTAATATGGTCAAAGAGTTAACAGAAAAATTAATGGAAACCGTTATAAAGGACCATCTATTCGAATTAATAAAAAATTGGGACTTAGGGAGTTGAGAGAAAGGTTGGAGACCCAACTGATACTAACACTAAAGGTTGGGGACGTTATGTGAAATTAACCCTCCAAGGACATTGATTGTAGAATGTGCCAATGAAACAGCTTGAGCTAGATATTAGGATTGAATTAGGAAATTATGAAGAATAAATTAAGTGATTGTTTGATTCTTATTATGGGAGTCAAATTATAATACGAAATTATAATGAGTTGAAATGAATAGTGAATATTTAATTGAAATTTGAAATATGTGGTGCTAATTTAGCAGTTATCAAATCAGTATTTAAATCAACAATAAGTGAAATTATAATGGAAACAATAATGAGTATCAAACAATCTCTAAATAGTGATTCTTTCATGAAAAAAGTGATTTGATGAAGCAGATGAATAATATTATCAATTATTGCAGAGCAGATTACGTAATTTGCTAAAGAAATTAACAAAGAAAATTGAAACATTGAAATGCTTCTAATAAATTAATTAATCAATATTACAGCTCTTTTGCTAATATATCTGGTTTAAGATTAGTTTGAGATGAATTAGCCATGTAGGTTTTGGGTAGGAGGCAATAATAATTAAGTGTGACTGAATAGAATATTGTAATGACTGAATAGAATATGGCCGCGAAGCAGTTGAACTATAGCTAGAGAAAGAAGTTATAAAAGAAACGAATCCTTAACATGACACCACAAACAATTGGAGAAGATATGGGAAAATGCCAACTTTCAATGTGTTAAACCAAATATCTCTACAAGAAACAGAAGCTACAGCGGCGACCTTTGCCGATGACATTAGATCTCGTTGCTATAGCATTGGCTACGGCGACGACTTTGAGTCGCCATAGTAGTCGTTGCCCTATACTGGCGACATCATAATGTCGTCACCGTAGGATGTGTCTACAGGGATGACAAGTGATGTCGCTGCTATATATTAGTATCTATAGCGACGACATGTAAAAATTGTCATTATATTTCTTGATCTAAAACGACAACCCATAAATGTCGTCCTTATATGATTGGTGAGAAAATTTCCGGCCTCTGCTCTTATATTTAGTAATGAAAAATCATTGCTACAGGGAAGTTAGTCGCCACTATATTTATAATAATCTGTATAATATATATTATAAAAGTAAGATAACAACCAGAAGTCAAGCTAGTCCAATTGGCAATGTATCATGTCTTTGCATCTAAGGTGGTGGGATTGACTCCTCACAAGAGCAAAGCAATGTGTGTAATTAAGTATGGATGGGAAAGGGCCGGGCTATGGGGCGGGTCGACTCGGGTTAAATAGTGGTCGGGTTGAAAAAAATTTTGTGACGAGAACCCATTGATTTTATACCCGCGACTTTCGTCGTCGCTATAAATGTCGCTACAATAGACCAAAAATATCGTTACTATTGGGCTATT
>CAVNYN010271844.1:0-41250 GCA_963692815.1 Nyctanthes arbor-tristis | reverse complement strand
CTATGGGGCGGGTCGACTCGGGTTAAATAGTGGTCGGGTTGAAAAAAATTTTGTGACGAGAACCCATTGATTTTATACCCGCGACTTTCGTCGTCGCTATAAATGTCGCTACAATAGACCAAAAATATCGTTACTATTGGGCTATTGGTACGAGTTTATAGTAACGACCTCATCGCAGCAAAAAATCATTACAATAGGCTGGTAGTTACAATAGGCCTAAAAAATTTAGGCCTATAGCGGTGACAAAAGTCGCCACTATAAGTGACATTTGTTGTAGTGTGATATAGTAATAAGAGACGAACATGAAACAAAATGTTAAAAGTTAGTGACATACATATATATATATATATATATATATATATTTATATGTGTTGTGGATTAAAAACTAACTTCAAAGATCATGAATATATGACTTACCTCTAGCATTTTGTTTCATGTTCGTCATCATTATTCACTTGCTATATTTTTCTTGTATAAATTTGTCACTGAAGGTTCCAAGAGGTAATGGATTATCATCCAAATTTGTCACATATGTGCTATAGTAGTTAATTTAGCTTCTCGAACATTGTCATGGCATTTAATTCTACAAATTTAGAAGGACGGTAATCTTTCCTCGGGTAGATGGTGAACAACAAGACCTAAATATTCCTGGACTAGAAGTCTAGAATAGTGAATGGCACTTAAGCATTCTTTTCATCTCCACACGTTAGCATTCCTTGCATCTCCATACGGCTCGGCCTTAGCATTTCCACACGGCTCTGCAATTGGTATACATCAAAACACTCGAAGAAGAATCACATTCACCCTAGGCATGCTTCATGCATTTGCGCACTATATGCACTATTCAAATAAGTAACTTAAAATCTAGGAAGTTTTAGCATAGAAGTATAGAACACAATTGCACGTGGATTACAGTCATCTGCCTTGTAATTTAGAAGCAAAAATTTCATGCATCATTTAAGCATTCAAGATTATCAATTAGCTTCACCAAAGCACTTCTATTGGAACTAATGATGTAGAACTTGAACATTGGAGTAGAAACAGAAAATACTAATTGGACTTGTTGAATAAAAAACTTTAGTTTTTATTTCATTTTCCCAAATCAAATCCCATCCTGATATCCTTCATCATTTATCATCCTCCTGAAATTTATACTAAAGATGTCCAAATTGCCATTGACTTCCTATTATTTGGATGAAATACTTTCTAAATGCAATAAAAAGATAAAATCTATACACAAATATTGAAGCTCCAAATAACATCTGTTACATGTAAAATTCACAAATGTTTAATAGAAATCACAATGAGCCATCATTTTTTTTTTTCAATTTGTAACTTTAAAAAAAAATTAAATAACAGATAAATTCGTTTGTGGGGTTGGGGGGCAGTCTTTGCGAAGAACGTGGAAGCTTGAGGAAGCTATAATCAGATGCGGGCATTGGCATTGTCTTGCGCCTATACAAATTATGAAGCACTCAGATATTTTCAAGAAGCACAAAACACTAAAATGTTCCACAATCGAAATCACAACCCAAAAACTACGCAAAATATAAATAAAAGCATCATCAACAGCTGAACATATCAAATGCACAAATTCTACTATCACATAAAAGCCATGTAAAAACCATATTTTTATAAAACAAAACACAAAATTTAATCAATTGAACCAAAAAGAAAATGAAAGTTGAGCTGATACTCGACTTGAAGAAAAATCCTGTCGAGAAAATAAACAAAATCCCTCTCCACCGCCCTAAACCCAAAATCTAAGTAGCAATGGGAAGAAATGAGCCAAGATCTCGACCCAGTTTGTTGGGGCCGGGGAGGGGGGGGGTAAACATAAGGGACTCTATCATTTTGAATTAATTTGAAGAACCTCCCTCCCTCTATCAGCGACGTTTTATTATTTTTTATTGTGTATGTACAAGTTATGTACAAATAAGATGGACAAATAGAATTAATGTTCAAGGTGTAATGGCCAGCAAGAATTGTTCTGATTAATACTGTCTTTCACTAGTTTTATAATTGTTCAATTATTAAAATTAAATATTTCAACAAAAAATAGTATTTCAAAACTTCTTGAAGATTTTCTCAGAAAACATCTTAACTCATGTACCAGATGTAATTAATAAGTATTGGGAAACAATTTGTGCCTAAAAAATACTTGTGACTCAGTGTTGATTCTATCTTTACACTTATCCATAATCTCATCTCATAATTAGAAAATGTTTGGTCCTTACTTTTTCACAAAATTTGATTGACATTGACGCTTCCAGAAGAAAAGTTCAACGTGTTGCGTAACTTACGGTGCTTAATGGACACGGCCGGGCCATCGTCAATAATTCATTAAGCTATCCAGTAATTCTCACTGTAATACACGATAATAAAGTAGAACGAGTAATGGACACATAATGTTTGACTACTAATTAAAAATACTTTGAATTTATCAATTAACTTAAATCTTAACTTTTAGACACATGGCAACACTGCATTTAACTATATATTTGATTTGATTTGAACTTTTAAGTAATTTTAAATCATTACCTCTATATAGCACAATCAAATCTCAATACCTATACAAAATTTAAATTTTAAATTAATTTATAAATCCAGTCATTTTTAATTGGTTACCAAACAAAGCCACATGTATTACTGAATGGTCTTTTGTTTTCGTGCTACACACTTAACTAGAAACGTTCTTCCATGTCAAATTGAAAAATTTTGAATATTTTTCGAATAGGATAAATCTTTATTTCCTATCATTCCTACAACTTACTTTACAATTTACACACATGGCATTATCCTGCAACGTCTTGCACTTTAATATTTGCGTAAGAATTAATAAATTTCTGTCATGTGTACAAGTTGTAAGAACAATTGTACTTAGAGGTAGTAGTATGTGCAACATGATCCTACTTATGTGTATTCAAAAATATAAATAATTGATCGGTTATATTCGAATCACGTTCATCTATGTAATTTACAACGCATACATTCACAGTGAATTACATAAAATCTTAAAGAAGACCGAAGTACTCGTAGACACTTTTTCCAATACAAATAACAGTTTCACCATCACAGCCACATGCTTCATGACACATGTATTTGTCACTCTTATACCCTAACTAATAACGTTAATGCATACTAGTGCTTAATTATGCTCTAAGACAAGAAAGCAATACTTAATCAAGGATTAGGTGGTTTTGAACAATCAGTTGGCATGAAACTAACCTTGTTATTTACAAGGTCGTACCCTACAAGATAATTCTTTTGATTCAAGTACCCAAAGATGGCTGAATCCTGAGCTGGCGCCAAAGCTGAACAAAACACCCCGTTGGTAACTTCAAGAAATGTGCTTGTTGATGGCAATGGGACATCCGCGTTAGTGAAATGAAATACAATTGTTGGCGCATCAATGTATTCACCGTTGAATTGATAGCATAAGTTAAATCTACCTTGTGGATCATCAATGCGTTGTTCTTTTATAACTTGTGTTAGTGCTAACTCCACTTGTTGATAAAATTGTTGGGGAAGGAATGTCAACGTCGTCCCGAATCAATGATAATGTTTCCTTGATTCTGATCAAACTTGGTGTCATGCGAAGAATCCGTCGTGAATTTTTTTAGGGTTTTGTAGTCCAATCTATTGGATCCAACACTAACACCCTCCAAATTTAGGTAGTAATATGGCGATGTGCTTATCAAGGGAGTGGGCACAACATTTGGCCCCGAGACCACAGCGTTACTACCAAAACTTATCTTGCTTGGAGCATTGGATTCTTCAGACTGTAAACAGTATGAAAATTTTCCACCAATGGATTCAGACAGTTGATTAACAATTGAAACATCTTCGCTAGCTCCAAGGCCTATAATTCCAGTTGCAGGATCTCTGAACATGACAGCATTTTCATGGCCGCAACCGAACGCAACTGAAGGAAAAGACACTGATTCTCCGGAACCTGATTGAAGAGTAAGCTTTTCAGTTGCTGAAGTGTTTGCAATTATTTGCGTTGCCGCAACTCGACCCTTGGAGAACACTACATTGTTGAGATTCACAGGATAAACTCTCGTAGGAGGATGACTTGGAAGGGTCAGAAGGTGTGCGTTTTGTGGGAAACATTCCTCGCAAGGTAGGCATTGTGTCCAAAGTTGGTTACTGCCAGTGTCAGCAATTGCTAAGATTTCAACTGGTGGTGATCCAATTGAAAATTTCATGAGGTATTCTCCATGAGCCAGTAATATGGGTGCTTGGATTAATGAGTTTGAGTCTTTTGCTGAAGTTGAGGTTCCGTAAAGTGATGCTTTACGTGCAAACGAGCGGCGGAACGCATTTTGTCGACATTCAAACCCTGTTTCATTAGGGTTATAGTAGGGTGAAAGAGGGGAGTCTCCATGAATGAGGTCCATCGTCATTCCGACATTGCCGGCATCAATGACGGAAATTAATAAAGTGAAGAAGAAATTGATTAAGAGGAATGCCATGATAGAAAACGCTCCAAGAATTAGTAGCCAGACGCTTTGGTCGATGAACTAATGGCTCAGCTACTTGTTCTTATATGTAGTCATTTTTGACGTGAAAATATCTAATAGTTACGTAAATTCATGAAAAACATTCCATGTATGAAAGCCTTGACATCGGTGTAGTGAAAGTTGGCATCAACAAAGAGATCCTTTCATAAAAATAATAATTTTATAAAAGTTCATTTTTTTAACAAAATTCTTATCTTTATAAAAAAAATAAAAGTGGATAAAATAATTGTGACACACAGAATAATAATCATTCCTCTGTAAGAATCCACACATTTAAAAAAAAAAAAAAAACAGTGTCCTGCTTGGAGTAGTTGATTAACGTAGATACTGACACCGTGTGAACATTTTCAATCTTTCCTTTAATTTCCACGAAATTTGATTGATATTGACTGTGCTTTTTAAAAGGTTAAAAAGTAGGGAAGAAAGTCCAATTTTTGTGTGCCACCTGACAGAAAGAAAAACAACTATTGGAGTGACGAGTCAGAGTTGAAAAGAAGATTTCTCACTTCTTTCTCACACTTAAAACTGTGCATGAGACTCTTATCTCGCACGCCTCCTAAGTGCACAATGGACACAATCGAAAGCAACTGAAGAAAAGGACACTAGTTCTCCAAAATCTTATTGAAGTGGAGTTTCAGTAATATATTGTAGTATAAGATCTATCTTCATAGGATTAAAAATAACTGCAATTATTAGCTCCAGGAGCGAACCTAGGGGTGAATTGCTAGGTTCAAGCCTAGCAGGCCCAAATTCCATTTAGTTTGTTCTTTCTTCCCAGTGGTCATCATTTTTTTTTTTTTTTTTTTTTTTTTTGGGTGTAAAGGTGAATATCTATGTTGCTAATTTGCTTTGGGAATTCTAAAATATCACAAGTAAATAATGCTGTTTAATTTTTAAATTTCAAGTTTTACCTTAAAACTGGATTTGAGTTTAATTTTTAAAGGAGATCTTAAAGTGGATTCGACTTACATTATAATTTATATATATGACACCGAGTGAAGAGAAGCCAACCATTTTGATCTCAAAGCCTTCTTTAGAACTAAATTTGGACTGGGTTCCACAATTTATAGTTCAAAATATTTTTAAACATTGTAATAAAATTTTTGCTAACCCACTTAAGAAAAATGAATTTCTAGTTCCACCCCTGATTAGCGAGACCACAACTTGACCTTTGGGCCCTGAGAGCGTTCAATGGGTGAGATTCATGGGACAAATCATTGCAGGAACTTGACTTTGTAGGGTCGAAAGATTTTGCCTCTTGTCGGAAACAATTTGCACAATGTAGGCAGTGTCTCCAACACTATAAGAAATTGTACGATTGGTAACGGAAATTTCTATTGCTAAACGGGTCAATCTGTGGCTAATGGACTGTTAGTAACGGAAACATTCTAATGCTAAATCCCTTTCTAATTCCATGGCGGCTAATTTTGCCACAGATTTAATTTTCCGTTACCAAATCAGCAACAGAGAAAGTCATTACTAAATTACCAACGGATAAAAGCATTACTAATTAACAACAAATTTTTGTTACTAATTTCGTTACTAATTGTGGACTAGAATTTTGAAAGAAAATAATTCCCGCATTGCTCTTGTGAGGATTCAAACTCTAGTCTTGATAGTTGACGAGTAAAGTCTCAACCAGCAGGTTACTATATATTTTTGTTAATATATTACCCTATAATTTATATAAAGTTTGTTTTCGTAATTTTCCCCAACCATATTCGTTACGAAATTATTGGTAATCCGTTACTGATAGTAATAAATTCTTTCCGTTACTATTTAGTAACAGATTGATAACAAAAAACTAGCAATAAAAGTGATTCCGTTACTAATTCCATGGCTATATGCATTCCGCTACTAATATGTTTCTAGCCTGTTGCTAATAGCAACAAATTTTTTTGTTACTATGCAATAACGAATTAGTAATGAAAAAGTAGCAACAAAACGATTCCGTTACTAATTCCGTGGCAATTCGCGCTCCGTTACTATTCTGTTGCTAATAATAATGGAATTGATTCTGTTACTAAAACTCTATTGCTAATCTTACATTTTCTAGTAGTAAGTTAGCTAGTCACTGCCAGCAGTTGCTAAGGATTTCAACGAGTGGCAATCTACTTGAGAATTTCATGAGGTTTTTTCCACGAATTGCCAATAAGGGTGCTTGGACTAATGACTCAAACTCTGCGGTCAATAGTGGAAGTTCATATAATAGGTTGTTTAAGATTGACAAGATCTACAACAAAAATCCAAATTTTCCACTATGTCCAGAAAACAATGAAAATCAACCTTAGTCAAAAGTGTATCAAAATAAGTCCACATTACATAGAAGAGCACAAACAGTATAGGTCCATCACTGCTCAAAATTCTAACTCTAGCAAGCAATACCCATAAACAATTAAAAGTTTTCTTTCTTTTATTTTCCTCTATTTTTCATTTTTTTTTCTTTTCTTTTGAAATCTTTCGATTTTTGAGTTTCGCATCCACATATATGCAAGATAAAAATTTCAACAACTAAGATAACAAAATTGTTCCGACCAGGAACCAACAAGACAAAATATGAAAGAAAAATAAACACAAAATACAAATTGAACGAACTAAACAATTAATACGAACTGTGAACACTTTTAAAATCTAGGAGTTAAGGCAATTAATACATCAGCCAAAATAACAAAATATCATCAACTTAGCACAAAGTTCTGCCCATACTTAGTTTCTACATTGCCTCATTGTAGACAATCGTAAAAAAAAGAGACAAACAGAAATAAGGATCCAGAACTCCCTTGGGGCGACTCTGATGACTTTAGCTGGTCGATAGTGGCTCAGGTGGACCCGATAATGCAGTTGAACTAGAAGAAACAATAACAAGTAAGGCTAATGTAGATTCGATCGTTGAGACTTTCTCAACCAATAAAGTTTCGAGCTTGAAGACCCTAGTGACCAATGAAGTCTCTAACTCATAAACTCTCGTGATCACTTTCTGAAGTAATCTCAATATCTACTGCTCAAAAAGAGTCTTGGCCACCGGAGCCTCTGTTGGTGGATCACACTGAGGAGCTGATCAGGGCAACTAGGCTACAGTACTGGACTCTTCTAGTCCAGAATGAATAGCTTTATAAGTCCTCTGAACTAAAGAAGCCGTCTATGCAATTTATATGCTATTGCTTTAAGAGTGACAATCCAGCCTACCATGTGTTTGGTGGGAGTGAATGCAGAAGGTTTTTCCGTACCAGTTTCTTCTTTGCTATGCCTATCTTTTACTTCGAAAGTTATAGGCCCAAGATCAGCTTCTCATTTCCTAGTGGCAGAAAAAGTTCCAGTGACAATCCAGCCTACCATGTGTTTGGTGGGAGTGAATGCAGAAGGTTTTTCCGTACCAGCTTCTTCTTTGCTAGGCCTATCTTTTACTTCCAGACAAAAATTACCAAGATCAGCTTCTCATTTCCTAGTGATAGAAAAAGTTCCATAGAGCCAATGAGAGTTGGCAAAAAGTCTCTCACTTTATAAGGTGGAATAGTTTTCCATCTCTGTTATGGGCTTTGTGTAGAAAAATTGAACCATCTCCCTACCTGAATGACCTCAGGATTGAATGCTATCCATCTCCCTTGTATCCATGTCTTATGATAATACTCAGACTCTTCAGCATCCATTTCTTCATTGATATTAGCCAAAAATTCCTAAAAGGGATAGAGAGAAGACGGGAGCTATGCGTACGTGTGGCTGCGGTCGCAAGGTTGGGTTTGGGGCTACAGTTTTTCCCCCTTTTTCTGTGTTAACTTAATTAAATCCTCTGACCTACACTAACCTGATGCATTTAACTAAAGTGCCTAGCAAACAAACTTAAAAAATAAATTAAAAGGGAATAAAGTTACCGGGTGAGTTGCCTCCCACCAAGTGCTTATTTATAGTCCGGAGCCTGACTATGGCTGGGATCACAGTGGCTTGTGTGAGAGTTTAACCACATCTATTTGCATGCAATTGTGACCACAAATCTCCTTCATTTTCCAAACCCAGACATGGACCTTTTTCTTTTCCTTTTTGCATTTAGCTTCAACTTCAACAACTGGTTTTTCCTCTAGTTTTTCAGTAACGTTCACTTAACAATAACATGATCGATTCCATAACAATATTCCTGGCTGGATGGTTGTTTAACAAGTGTAAACACTTTGAATGTGTCTTGACCTTCTTCAGCTCTTAAGATGAGCTTTCCTTTTTCAACGTCTATCAAGGCTTGACCAGTGGCTAAGGATAGTCGGCCTAAGATCAAAGATAAACTTTGGTTTTCCTGGATACCTAATATAAGGAAATCTACTGGAAACATGAATTTGCCCACTTTGGTGAGCACATCTTCAACCATCCCATGTGGATACACTATGAACCTATTATCCAATTTCAAAGCGACATTATTAACTTTTGCTTCCTCTAAACCTAATACTTACACAAAGATCACATAATATATTATTAAATTCAAATTGACCAATAGTGCAAGGTATTTTGAAGCTCCTTGGATTTTTTAACCTTGTAGGCAATTTATTTTGCAAGATTACACTACACTCCTCCGTCAAAGCTATAGTCTCGAGATCTTCCAACTTTTTCTTGTTTGATAAGATTTTCTTCATATAATTGAAGTATTTAGGCTATTCTAGAGTGTCTACAACTGGGATATTGATATGTAGCTATTTGAATACTTCAAGAAATTTTGAGTGTTGTTTATCCAGCTCGTGTTTCATAAGTTTTTGAGGATATGGAATGGGAAGCATATAAGTTTTTAAAGGTGGTTGCTCTACTTCTTCGTGTCTCGCTGACATGTCCTTTTCAAGTGGTTCCTCCTTTTGTGCAAGTATCTCAACATCTTTCTATACTGAATTTTCATTCACAACTAGCCTTTCAACTTGAATTTCTGGCAATTGCAATCCACTTTTGGTTGTAATGGCATGCAACTCTTGAATTTTACTTCTGTATCACTAGACAGTGTCCTTGATGTTCTAATTGCAACAACCTTTGCAATTTGACCCATTTGGGTTTCATGACTTCTAATTGCGGCTCTTTGATTTTGGAGAGTTTGCTCATGAATTGTTTGTTAGCTTCCATAAATTTCTAAAACATCTCTTCTAAGTGACTACTTTTCACATGTTATTGTTGAAATCGAAAGGAGGAATGGCTGCCTGATTATCTCCTCTAGGAAAAATTAGGATGTTGCTTTCAACCTAGATTATATGTCAGTGAGTATGGGTTACCCATATTTCTCTGATTATCTCTTAGATAATTGACTTGTGCATTATCAAATTTGTCAAGATATGCAACATGATAATTAGAAGTAGCATGATGCTGACAGTAATCACAGGCTGGAGATGTAGCTGCTAATTGTGCTGATAGTGAAGTAAATGTATTGACCTCATGAATCCCAGCTGCCTTTGGCATTGAACAATTTGAGTACCATTGACAACTATTGCCTGCCATCTTCTCAAATATGTCTGATGCCTAATCATATGTTTTATCCATGAGTGATCCCCCAAGAGCTGAATCCGCAAGTTTTTTATTCTCATCAGTCAATCCACTGTAGAAAGTCTGCACAATGAACCAATTAGGTATTCTATGACTCGGGCATCTTCTGTACAATTAGCCAATCAAGTATTCCATTGTATCTTTCCCACGTCTCAAATATTCGTTTCTTCTGATTTTGACTGATTGAAGTGATCTCCCTTCTTATCTTCAATACCTACCAAGTGGAAAGGACTTATATCCATGAATTTCTGTATAAGATTCACCTAGGTAGTAATTGAATTTGCAGGTAATTAGTAAAACCAAGTCTTGGCCTTACCACAAAAGAAGAATGAGAAAAATTTCATTTTGATTGCATTATCTAGTACTCCATTCATCTTGAACATTCCACATATTTATTCATATTTCTTCAAATGTTTATTTGGATCCTCTTCTGGTAAAGCATTGAATTGCACCATTTGTTGAACTAATTAGATACTCCTTAGCTTGATTTCATAAATTGTAGTAGTGATAGCTAGTAGAGCTAAGTAGGTTAAATTATCTTCCATAGTATGATTGATGTATCCGCTCAATGGTCTATTAATATCTACATCTTGATCATTTCCTTGAGCAACTTGATTATTCCCTTCTTTAGCCATCTTTTGTAGGAGCTTTTATTGACGACATCTAACTTTGAAAGTGCGTTCAATTACCATTTGTTGAACTAATTAGATAGTCCCTAGCTTAATTTCATAAATTGTAGTAGTGATAGCCAGTAGAGCTAAGCAAGATAAATTATTTTCCATAGTATGCATGATGTATCTGCTCAATGGTCTATTAACATCTACAGCTTGATCCTTCCCTTGACCACTTGATTTTTCCTTTCTTTAACCATCTTTTGCAAGAGCTTTTTGACGACTTCTAACTTTGAAAGTGCGTTCAATTACTGAGTCGTATGGTTGTAGGTTTTATGCAACACCCCTTCGTATGCAAAATCTATAAAAATAAAAAGAAATTTCAAACTTAAACAAAATTGAATATTATCGATATTGAAAGCTATCATCGACAACAACGCCAAAACTTGTTTACTAAAAAATGATATGTCCGCAAGTGTATAGATTGTGACAAGTAATAAATTCGATGTTGAGTCCGATTATCGTCCAACAAAGAAAGTATTAAGTACTGAAAAATTAATTCACACTTTATTTTAAAAAGTCAAATTTCTTGAGTTTGTTTTAACTATAAATAAATAAATAAAAGGCAAAAACTACTAAAATAAGGAATTAAAAATGTTCAAAATTATTTACTGTGTTTTCTTCAAGATTTTTATGGACTTGAGGCTCAAAACTTCACCACCGTTGATTCCCCTAATTACCCATTTTTAGTTAACAATTAAATTTCACGTAATTAATTAACTACCCCTCTCAAAACTAGTTAATCATGCTTAATTATGCCAACTCACCTATCTCTAAATGAGTGCATTATCAACCCTCTTAAGTGCTTTAATATTAAGAAACTCACGTAAAATCCCCGAAGTTTAATTTAAGTGATTGCACTAACTACAAAACAAATGTCTTTGTCTTACCTAAATTAATGTCGAATATCGCCTATTCTAGTTCATGCATTCTTCTCTTAAGTTCAACGCAAACCAATAAATATCCACAAATTCGCACACCAAATAAGTGAAAGTGCATACAAAATAATAATAAAGAATTAACTAAAAACCAAACGGGGCTACTCGTCACACGAAAAAGAATTATTTATAATTAAGATTAGATTCATAAAGAAAAATAGAGTAAAGTAGGAATTCATGACCTAGCTTATTAAGGAAAGGAATGAGAACGAACATCGTTGCACTATTCTTCTTCAATCTCGAACTTGAACTCAAAAATCCTAAACAATTTGATATGTGTATGGATGTGTCTGAAGAAAAATTAGTCTAGACCAATGTATAAGAGCTGTGCAAGCCCTACAAAGAGGCTAAAAATCATGCAAAAGACCTACCAAAACAAGAATTGGAATTAAAAAAGGAAAACACAAAATTGTTCATGACATAACTATTTTGTTGCGACGAGTTGTTCCTGTGACCACATAGTGTAAATTCTTCGAGGGCCTCAACTGAACCATGCACCAGTAACAGGCTAACCTACTCCCACATATTTATAATTCCTTGCGGCCGTATTGTGTATATCTGGTATATTGGCTTTTTGAAGTGGCTCTCCCGCTGCTGCAATCCTCATTCCTTGGGGCCGTAATGTAATAACGATGTCTGCGGCTGCAACAAGATATGCTTGCGGCTGCATGGATATATAAACTTTATTTGGCCCTTGTTTTGGTGGTCCAACTTCTTCCATGTTCTCTTTTGGCCCCCGATCTTCTAAATGCTTCCAGTCTGAACTTTTTGAAATCATTGCAACATGACCTGAACTCTGCCAAAACTGATCTTTTACACTTCCTCTTGGGCCGTAACCTAAAAGGTGACGAACAAACACGTAAATGTGTACTTTTAACTAAAAATTAAATACTTAAACACAAATTAGGGTATTTAGTCAATGCAAAATTTTACACCTTTCAAATGACAAGAAGGAAATTTTCCTTTTTTGGATGCTCCTCCTTCTCCCTTACTTCTCTTATATCTGGTTGCCTTCTTTTCATCCCATGTATCGTGTTTCTTGCCTTTGCTCTTGGCATGAAAGACAACTTCAGCATGCTAGCCAGTATAGATTATTCATTTGCTCTTCTGCTTGCAATTTGCTGATTAACTCGGCTATGGAGAGAGTAGTCAAATCACATGACTCCTTTATGGTTGAGATATTTGATTCAAATCTTACAGCAACACTAACCATTATTTTTTACAACTCTTTGACTAGGAAAATCTTCACCAGCTAATGTGATTTGATTCACATTCATCATCAATTTGGTAGTGTACTCCCTAACTGTGTCAGAATCTTTCATCTTCAGCATTTCAAACTCTCTTACTTCCTTCAAACTCTGTTGTGATTTATCCCAAGCTTTCTTTCTCGTCCGACATTCAATAATCCTAGTAAATATGAGATATGATAGGGCTGCATGAATGCACTCAACTTCTCTTCTTCATGCTCCCATATTTGAGCTAAGGTTGGATTTGTAACATAAGTGTGAGATCATCGTCACTTAAAACTGAATCCCAAGGGCCAAGCGCTTTGAGATGAGATTGTATTTTGGCAGCCCAAAATTGGGAGTTGTCACCATTAAATTGTGGAGGAGTGGAAGCACTAAACATAGAAGACATGTTGTAATTAAAATGTGAAATTGGAAAAATTCTTCTCTCAAGTGAAGAACACCACCGTTTAAATTAGAAGCTCTAATACCACTTTTAAAAAACAGAAATGTATTGCGGAAGTAAAAGAAGTATAAACATTTTTTTTAATAAATCAAAACACCATCCAAACTTTGGCGTGGTGAAGAAGGATAAACTTCTTATTAATTTATTGAAAGCTCAAAAACTTGTGTTACAATATGAAAAGTAGAAGATCCTAATTTATATAGGTCGAATTACATAACATCAATAAATTGAAAATTAAAAACCTAGAAACGAAACTCTAAACGAAGCTTTACTAAATGAGATGAAACATAAATAATATGTAGCTTTAATTAAAAGAAAAATCTCATCGGTTTCAACAATATCAATCCCCTTCAATTCTAAAAATTGAATACAGCAACACATTTATATTAGTGAAGATTATGCTCCAAAATTGTTTTACTAATTTACCCTTGTATGTGCAACAAAATTTAGGCCGTCAGAAGAGGATAGAATTCTGACGAATTTCCGAATTTTTAGTGATTGTTACGGGCTGTAATTCATTGATCAGTACATAGGAATCTTGTGTGTAAATATATGTGAATCATGCATAATGAAATTGAGGGCTGCACCATTTGAGGAAAGCTGAAATTATTCTCAAATTCTCCAACTTGTGATTGGCCCCGGCCTTCTTAACGTATTAGAAGACTTCAGTCCATATCAATCAATTTTTCTGGAAATTAAGGACCGAACTTTTAGTAAAATGTTCTTTATTTGATTGACTAGACTAGGTTCGTAGCTTAGGGAAAGGGCAAGTTTTCTTTATATTATGTCATACTAGAATTATCACCCATGCGTTGCACGGAAGAATAACAATGATAAGAAATTTCAACCGTATCCATCAAACATACATCAAAAGTGAACAAAGTGAAAAAGTAGAAATAGACGATAATTTAAATGTCTAAGATACACAATTTAATGTTCTTCGAAATTATAGAACTTCATGCTATCTAAAATATTACCCTTAGTTCTTTTGCTATTAATTTTCCCATATTAGTTATTACGAAACCCAAATTATTGTTCAATTTCTAGAAGAGTCGTACTTCATAACAATAGGCTTAATTAAACCATGCGACTCGTGCCAAAAATAGAATGGGTTGAATGACATATAATACATAAGACATATATCTCAATAGTACTTGAGCTATTGAGTTGCCAAAAAAATTAAACTAAAATAAATGAATAATGTCTATAAATATGTTTGAGCTCAAATAAAATTGCAAACAACAAAGATTCGTACACTTATGTACCATACCAAAAAATCATGATACATGTATACACTTAAATTTAATACTTTCACATAATTGATTTTATTGTACCAAAAATCCCTTACTAAGAAAGGTGTAATAAGAAATCCTTTCACAAAAAAATTGCAAACATGGTTATAGCTCTTACTCTTATGTAGTTACAATTATCATTAATTGTTCACATCATTAGAATGTCTAAAGTGGTGATCTTTCACCCTTGCTATCCATCTCAATTATACAATGCTCTTTCCTATCACAATAGAGACTTGAAGCAAAAACATATTTGTTCAGGCTGAAAATAGAATTCTCAATTAATTTCGTATTTAATTTAATAGATAACAGATCCCTAATTGAAAATATTTTGTTAAAGAAACCACCATGAATTGGGGATCAGATATGGATTAATAAAAGGAAAGTGAATATATATAGTGTAACAAATAAAAAAAAAAGATATAAAAATAAAAATACATAAAAAGAATTAAATGATGTCACCATAAATCTTACTTAGCCAGATATCTTATAGAGCCAGAAAATGAGCCGGAAAGCCACTCTTCTCTTATTTTATATATATATATATATTCTTGGTTAATAAAGTGATATATATGATGTTAACAAATGCGCCATAGGTTAATTATTATGTAACTTATTAGGGCTATACTACATTCCCTTGTCGAATTACTTGCTCGATTACTTCCTATTAAAGAACTATTTAATACATTAACAAAAGTACCTTTACATTTAATTGAAATACATCGACAAAAAGACACATACACCTCCACCGAGTCACCAAACAAATAACTTAATAAGGAAGAGTAGCATTATCCAACTTATTAATGTCAGACCAGAGTATTCATTTATATTTGAGTAATGATAAAATTCTATATTAGCTCACCAATTAGTTCACTGGTTGTGTATTAACAAGAATTGTAAACCTGTTAATTAAGGTATTTAAATAATTTGAGCTTTAGCTAATTTAGGATTAAAATTATAAACCGGTGAACTAATTGATAAATCAACCGGGACTTGTAGCATTACTCTTTATATTTTATTGGAGAAAATAATGAAAGAAAATGAATTACTCTAATTTTAGTGCTACACAAAGCCATCTCATTTCAAGCGTAAACTAAGTCATCGATGCTAGCTCTACCGGCATCACTGTCGGCCTCATTAATGGAGACTCTCCTCTAGCCGGCTCCACCGGCATCACTATCGACCTCATTCATCGAGACTCCTCTTTTTCACCCTTCTACAACCCTGACGAAACACGATTTGACCACATGCAAAATGCATTTCTCCATTCCTCTGCATGCGTATCATGCTTCAATCCAACTCGAACAGCTAGGGAGCATCCGAGGCATCGGTTGGTAGAAAATTCCTCGGGAAATTAAATTGTTCGGCAACATCTAAACCATGTTACGGTGGTATTGATTCTATCGAATCATATTGTGACAGTGGAATTTGCAAATATTCTATTTTATATTCTGATAATTCTAAGAGTCAAGGAGATTTTTCAAACTCTAACTCTTCAATTGACTCGTGGAGAATCAGTGCCTTTTCCTTCATTTGTCTTTGGGTGTACATGGACACAAAAATAAACTCACATATGCAAAAACTAGTATTTCAGGGATTATAGGAAGCATGTACGTAATCAAGAAGACTGTTTTATTGCCATTATAACTAATTAGGATTAGGGAGTAGACTGCATTAATTAATGTCATTAAGTATGAACGTTGTTGATGCTTTCCCTATGAACCCGTGGTGGCGTTCTAGATTCTCTTTGGACTCAGTACTTAAACAATTGTTGGATGGGGATACTACATTTACAGTGTAGTTACCTTCACATATGCATACTTCAACGAGAGTCGATGATTCATTTAATATATGTAAATGAAAAACTACAACTCCATTACATTTATAATACAACCAAAAAATTGAAACTACGCACGATCAAAGCTAATACATTACTCATAATAATGCCTATTCAAAATACAAACCATAATGAACAACATAAAAAATTCCAAACTACTAAAACTACAAAAATATACAAAAACTTATTATTCATGTATAAGGATGTCAAGGAGTCCATCACGACCAATCATCTAACGTGCACACTATTGAGCTTCCAATCCAACCACATTTTGCTAATCAATCTATTACTTGCCGATGTCCATGTTAAAATAAACTGAACGAATGACCTCCATTTTTGTCATGTGGCATGTCGTGACCATTGGAAATCACAAGAGACTTGGTCAACTTCTTCATTTTCTTGACCTAGTAATTCTTCCTATAACATAAGTCATTTCATTAAATTCTAGCATCTATGAAAAGCAAATTAAGAATTGCAAGCACTTATTAAATAAGCGAATAAAATTAAAATCCCAATATACATTTCCCACCTAAAACACTTGCCAAATCTGGATATCTTATTTTAGCCATTGGTTTTATCTACTGATCTTTGCCACTGATTTAATTTCTATTTTACTTTTTAATTTTATTTATCTTTTTAATTTATTACCAATTTATGAATTCCCTTTTTATCTTTCATTTCCCTTTTTTATATTATCACTATATTTTTAAATTTTTAATTCCAATCACCATATTGGATTTTATTTTCTCTAAAATAATCTCTCTTTCTTTATCCACATTTTCATTCGTTCTTCTAGTATAACTCATTCTATCTAAAAACTTTCTCAAATATCTCTCACTCGGTATTTAAACTTTCCACTCCTTATCTTGAGTAGTTTTATTTTCAAACGGTTTTCTTGATTTTTTGTTTCAATTTATCTCACACGTCGGATAACTTTGAGATTGTTTCCAATATTCAGCAATGCTCAGAAAATTGAACTTGTCATTGAATCAGAAAAGCTAACAATTCAAGATCATCGTACTGATTTTAATTAAATAATTGAAAACAAAATTAATTTTTACTTAAAATAATGTCAAAATTTTATTCCTTTTTTAACGACCATCGAAAATATGACTATGGGCATAAAAAGGGAATCCTACGTTAGTTATTTAGTGAAAAGAATTGAGGATGTACAACTATATTAAGTAACTTGGAGAAGGGTTCATAATAGGGCCTTAATTTATGAGTCTTGAGTATCCACAGTGTTACATTGGTTGTCTTAAACAAAATCACTAAAATCTACTCAAGTCTAAGGAAGGGGTTGGAATTAGTGGTTCAACTCACAGGGAGGACGGACTGGAATTTTAGCATGGAGTCAAGTGGCACTTGTAATGTGTTCTTAATTCATCTTCAAGAGGGAATCAGATGGTATGCAGATCTACAATGGTGGCCCATGGCTATTTGGTAAACAAATCATATCACTCATTCTTCCACCAGGGGCGGTGAGTTCGATTGGATGCAGTTCAACATGGTTTTGTTTTGAAGACAAATGCATGGCTTGCTTTTAGTATGTTTGACAAAGAAGTGCTTGGAGCTTATTGGAAGGCAATTAGGGGACTTATTGGCGGTAGATCGGAAGAGCAAGTACCTAGGGTTCGCCTTAGGTTCGTTGTGGGAAACCCTTTGCGTAAAGGTGTGAAATTGTATATTGAGAAATTGGGGAGGGAGGTGATACTGCTGTAGTAAAAAAAATTACCAGACTTTTATTTTGTTTGTAGATTAATAGGGTACCACCATTGTGAGTGTCTAATGAATGGAGGGTGGAGTATCATCAGAATGGAGAGGCATTCTGATGACTCCATCCGGGTGAATAATGGATAGGTATGGACAGTGGGGGCAGGGAGGGAAACTATTTCAAGGACTACTGGTGGAGGAGAAGGAGCTTTGCAAAGGGAGATGGTGAGCGACACTGGTGGACAAAAGAAAGATGTGGAGGGGAAAGTATCCTGGGCGGAGATGAGGGAGAGGGATGGTGATATGATTCTAGGTGATGATGGAAATCATAAGGCTGCTTGGATAGGGGATGTTGTCACGTCCCCAAATTTATTACCTTTCTCGTATTATCCTTGTTTAACAATAGTGGAAGCATTTGAGGAATAAATCTCGATTCATAATTCGAAGGCGAAACTTTACAAATACAAGTCAAATACTATTATACATAATATCATTTTATAATAACTATTGCGGCCACCCACAACAAAATCTCAGACATACGTTGAAATCTCAATCACATGCATGTATCTTCTCCATCCTTGGGATGATCCCGCCACAAAGCTTTTAATTTAATGCCTACAAGATTGTTAAAAGGAAAGAGGGGTGAGTAGAAAGTACCCAGTGAATAACAACATGTATTGGCTTATAATGAAATGCAAGAAAGGCCAAAAAAACCACAAGGAAAGCCATTTATATGTTCGAGTCAGGCCACCACTAGCTTGTCGTCTACCCGTAAGTGCAAGACACAAAGATTCAATGATTCAAAATGACCAAGATCACTTATCGTGGTCATAGTACTACAAAGACTACCACAAAGCAAGGCAAATAGGTAGATAGCGCCACTAGCGATGCCCAAATGCAAGGAACAATCTTTCATCCAAAAACAAATGTGAGCACTGAGATATCAAATGTCAAAGAAATATAAGAGGAGTAAGAGAAGCTATTACGCATAATCAAGTATCCAATACCGAAGAGATTTAAAGAAGGCATGAGTTTCAAAAAGGGATACAGAGAGAAGAGCCAAGACACAATTTACTCGCCTCTAAAAATTCCCTAAATAAGCCGCTAAAGCTTTGAGATTCTTCAATCAAAGTTATTCTTTAGGTTAGAATTTTCTTATATATGAAAATAAGCCTTTTTCAAGTGTAAAATCAAGTATTTGGCATTTTATCATCCCCACAACACCTTTCGACGAATTTTGTTAGTTTTGGGCTAGAGAGAGGATAGGTTGGGAGTTGGAGAACTTTGAGGACCCCTTCGCGTTGCGACACCTCACACAATGTGGCACTGTACACCTCAGGAGGCAGTGTGGCAAAATGATATTCATACATTTATTGCTCAAAAAGTCCTCATACTTAGTGTTGTCTTTTAATTAAGTCACTATACTTTGATTCATATAAATTAAAAACCAAATTCTTTCTTTAGTTGACATTTGAGCGACAATTTTGAGATCTTTCAACGTAATTCAAGCAATTATCATAAAAAATAATGACCACGTAGCATAATTGAAGTTAAAATTCTTGTAGGATATTATAATCTACCCCCTTAAATGAATTTCATCCTCGAAATTCGGTAAAGATTGAGACAATAATTATTTACATAGTACGCAACCGGATATATAATTGCTTCCGCTGCACACTCTGATTTCCTTTACCATGTGTAGTGCCAAAGTGTTAGGTCGAGTTGACCAAATATTCAAGATTTAATACACTTAAAATAACCTATCACTTAGATGTATAGTCAGTTAGATCTAATAGTGAATTTATTTACTTTGTTGCATTGTCATTTAGATGTTAGATACTGACAATAATTGTATGTATTATATTTATCACAAAAAAATTGTGGTTAGTTTGTGGCTCATACCTCTTGCTTGATAATTATATCCGTGCGTAATGTCATTTACAATGTGTCATAACATTTAATAAGGTGTCAATCATGTCAATTACTTATCTTAATTGGATAAAGGTTACTTTCAAACCCTATGCCCTAGACCTACGCGAGAGTCGTAGGATCAAATGCCAATTTGATTTGGTTATTGCTATTAATTAGTTAATAGGTAACTAATTTTCAAACACCCTAAGCCCCCACCAATATGTTTCTTAGACACCGTGCAAATTTGATTCAATATGTATATGCTTAAGTCATACGCCTCGGCTTAGTAGATTCTTCCATAAACCCTACCCCCACACCAATATGAACTACCCAAATGCCAAGCCAATTTTGATTCAATATGTATATCCTTAAATCAAGTGCCTTAAATTAGTAAATTCTTCTATATTTTTCTCTTACCTATCAAACCACCATTTCATCAGACTAACCATTTCTGTCTTTAGTAAAAGTTTGGTGGGCTATGAAATTAAATGCTCACCTATAATTCATAATGTTTAAAATTATATTGTTTTAGTAATTTGCTAAGACTCGTCAAGACAGAAAACTGCAACCAAGATGAGTTATATAGTATATTATTTGACCACATTTCATAAGATTAATGGTATTTCAACTATTATTAATAAACTATTTGACCAAATTATTCTCCAATAACTTTATAGAATATGTTTTTTGTTTTTATAGTTACAATTCAGCAAAATCACCTTTATGTTATTACTGTTAAAATTTATGTATTGGTATACGGCGTAAATAATTGCGATGAACATTTACGTAATTATTTTCTCTCTACATCATAATTTTACTTTATATAGATTTAACTTTCATATATATATATATATCAGTGATCTAATAGTAGGTTCGAAGATTACTACCTAAGATAAACACATTTAAATTTAGAAATTTAAATTAGATTTTCTTAAATTTAACTTTCTATATATATATATATATATTTGTATATATATATGTATAAAATCATCCAACACTATAGTTCAACTTTCCCTACATACTTGAAATACCCTCACCCCACCACAATTTTATTTAAATGTCGCGAGCTTCACCCGCATTCTAATTAAGACAACTATTAGACTATATATATTGTTACACTGTTTAAATAAATGTAAATAACACGTATACCTATTAATTTCAATTTATATAATTATTATTTGTCTATATCATACTTTTACTTTATATAGATTGAACTATCATATATTTCATTGTTCTAATATATCATATTCAAAGATAACTACATACGATAATCACAACTAAATTTGGAAATTATATTTAGTTTCTTAAACTTATCTCTCTATTCATATATATATATATATATAAATATATAATATATTCATATATGAATATATATTCATATATTCTTAAACTTATCTCTCTATTCAGATATTCATATATATATATATTAAAACCATTCTACACTACAATTCAACTTTCCCTATATACTTGAAATGCCCTAAGCCCATGGCAATTGTATTCAATGCAAAAGTGCTATATCAAATGCCAATTGTTAGATTGTCATTGACCTTTCAGCGACAACCATTAAAAAGAGTCAGGGTCAGTCCCTAAAGAGTGTTGGTATTTTTTTTGCGCCGACCTATATTCACCCATGGGTAATATATGGCAGTTTCAAGAGTCACGAGTGGAAATGAGTTGAAATTCATGATATGTGATGACAATGGTCAGCACAGCTGTTCAACGTTAAATGTTGTGTATAGGGAGGTTTTCACTAATTTATAGCGCTATTTGACAATATCAATGTTAGATGAGCCCATCTTTTCCCTGTTAATTTTATACTTATTTTATCATCTGTCAATCTAATGGAATTTGGTGTCCTTTATTAAAATGCAGGTTATCACGTGGCTCCCCCATTGCGTTCACTACTATAACCTTATGCAAGTGTATTTCACAACCTCTATTTTGCAGATTTTCTATCCTCCTATTGCAAATAGTTAACTACTTGTTATTGATTATAATTGTGATTCTTAGTCCATAATCCAAGTATCATATAGTTTATTTGGCATTATCGCATTGTTAACTATGGACGACCATCTTAAAGGTATATTAACTTGTCAAAATAGCATATAATATCAAACACTGATATTATATATAATATCATTTTACAATAATCATTGCAGCCTCCCACAATGAAATCTCAGCCATACACTGAAATCTCGATCACAAACATGTATCTTCTCCATCCTTGGGACGATCCAGTCACAAGCGCTTGTTAATTCAACACCTACGTTGTTGTTAAAGGGAAAGGAAGGGGTGAGTACAACGTACTCAGTGAGTAACAAAATATTTCGATTCACCTTTTATTTTAAAAATGCATTTTCAAGAAAATCATGTATTTCACAAAGTCTTTAGATCACAAGGGGGCCCTGTCATTAGTTAAACTACTACCTGCGGTGCAAACATGATTCAAGATAACCAAGATCACGTAGCAAGGCTATAATACCACAAGGATTACCACATAGCCAAAATGACCAAGGCCACATAGCAAGGTCATATTACCACAAAGCAAAGCAAGACAGGTAGAGCATTAACTAGTGATTTAAATGTAGTAAACCAATCTTTCTTTTCAATACATCAAAATCCATGCTCATTCCATAGAAGACTTCAATTAAAACCCATGCATATCTTATGAAAACTTCATAAATAAGAGATAGAGAATCAAAGTATTTGTTACTCACCTCTTGATTTCTAAAGATTTCTTGAACAGTTCGAATGTTGAAAAGTGTTTCCAAAACCTCGATATTCTTCAATCAAAGCTATTCTTTAGGTTAGAATCTTCTTATAAATGAAAATGAGTCTTTTTCAAGCGCAAAATCAAGTATTTGGTGGGTTTTATTGGTGTTCTTCAACCCTTGCGGTTTTGGACGAATTTTGGGGTTTCGGGAGAGAAATCAGATGGTTTGGGGGTTAGGAAAACTTTGAGGACCCTTTACCATTTTATATAATAGTTAGGCTTTAGTTGTTTTTCATAAACTTTTGAGTTCCACCAACTAGGACGCAACACGTGGCACGATGTGGTGCCGTACACGCTTGGCGGTGATGTGGATTAACGTGGTTAACACTTTTATTGCTCAAAAAATCCTTATACTTTGTATTATCTTGGAATTAAGTCACTATACTTTGATTCATGCTAATAAGAAACCATATTCTTTCTTTGGTGCCATTTGAGTAACAATCTTTTAACTATGAGACACAATTGAAGCAATTACACCATCATCGTCAAAATAATAGCCACATAGGTTAATTGAGAGTTAAATTTTCGCGGGATGTTACAATCTATCCCCTTAAAATGAATTTCATCCTCAAAATTCAGTAAACGTTGAGACAATAATTATTGTTATCAAAAGCACAATGTGCAACTGGATAAATTGCTTCAGCTGCACACTCTCACTTCTCTTACCATGTGTAGTGCCAAAGCATCAAAATACCAAAATCATATCTAACCTAAGTATACCATAAATTCACAAAAGTCAAGTTGACTAAATATTCAAGATCTAATTCGCCTAAAATAACATAATTTATTTGAACTTTATTCAAAATAGGTTAAATAATAACCAATAAGGGTTAATTTGGGTGCAAAATAGCCAAAAGAAATCCTTTTGATTGACATAAGGGCATATGAAAGAGGTATAGTTTGAGGCTTAAAAGATTGTAAAATAAGTCTTTTAGATCAATCGGGAACAACTGGAGAAGTTCAAGGACTTAAGTGCAAAATTTTGAAACAAATCAGCCTAGCACCGCCTTAGCCCAGGGCTGCCGCATTGTTTAAGCTGGTGCACCCATACCGACATTTCTGATTTGCAACAGATTGTTTTGTGCGGCCGCAATGTTTCAACCGTGCGCCCGCAGAGTGCAATTTTCTGTTTCTTTTTCCCCCCTTTTTTTTTCCTTTCCAATTTGCTTGCTTTCATTGCAATTGGTAAACTTTTAAGAGCCAATTTTATAAATAATAGTATTACCATGGTCGTATTTAACTTATTATCACCTAACATAAATAATCTCAATACCTATAAGTGCACGGACCCGTCTAAATAGGAGTGATACATGTATGTGAGGCCGTAGGATCATGCTTTGATACCACTTTGTCACATCTCCAAATTTATTACCTTACTTTCTTGTATTATTTGTGTTTAACAATAGCGGCAGCATTTGAGAAATAGATCTCGTATTATCCTTGTTCAACACTAGCGATGCCCAAAGATAAGGACAATCTTTCATCCAAAAGTAAGTGTACATACTGAGGTAACAAATGCCAAAGCAATATAAAAGGAGCACAAGAAGCCATTATGCATAATCAAGTATCAAATACCAAAGAGATTTAAGGAAGGCATGAGTTTCAAAGAGAGAGAGAGAGAGAGAGAGAGAGCCAAGGCACGCGTTACTCACCTCCAAAGATTCTTTGAATAAGCCGCTAAAGCTTTGAAATTCCTCAATCAAAGTTATTCTTCAGGTTAGAATCTTTTTATAAAAGAAAAAGAGCCTTTATCAAGCGCAAAATCAAGTATTTGGTGGGTTTTTAGGGTATTTTTCCTCCCCACAACACCTTTGGACGAACTAAGTTAGTTTTGGGCTAGAGAGGTGATATGTTGTGAGTTGGGGAACTTTGAGGACCCCTTCACCCTAATAAACTATTGAGTTTTGCCAACCAAGGCGCTTCACGTGGCACGATTGGGCGCTGTACACCTCAGGAGGTAGTGTGGCAAAATGAGATTCATATGTCTATTGCTCGAGAAGTCATCATACTTTGTTTTTTCTAGTAATTAAGTCACTATACTTTGATTCATATCAATTAAAAACCAAATTCTTTCTTTACTTGGCATTTGAGCGGCAACCTTGAGATCTTTCAATGTAATTGAAGCAATTATCGTAAAAAATAACAACCACGTAGCATAATTGAGAGTTAAATTCTTGCGGGATATTACAGATGTGGTGCAAGGAGGAAAAAGGAAGTTATACGTGTGACATGTGAAAAGGACGAAGGGGGTGACAGTAGAAGAGGAAAGGCGAAGGCTCCGTCAAGGCAGATTGTTTCAATACGGAAGTGTAACAGCCCAGTTGTGGAGGGTTTTCTGATAAAGGCGACCGGTATATTATTTTAAACTTCAGCTTGGCAAAAAAAAGAAGAGTTAGAAAGGGGAGTGAAAGCTCGAGTGGTCGGGCTAAGAGAAGGTTTGAAGCGAAAGAGGAGAGTGGAGATATTGCTAAACGGTTGTATGGTTTTCGGAGGAGGAGGTTCGGAGGCTAATCTAAAGGTTTTCCCCCAATTTAATCTTTCTTTCTGAGACTAAATTACATGGTTTAGGGCAAAGTCAATGAGGTTTCGATTGGGGTATTGGAGCAATTTTGTTGTGTTGATTGAGGGGTCCAATGGTGGTTTAATGTTGCTTTGGGATAATGATTGGAGGGCAGAGGTTCAATCTTTTTCAAGTGGACATATTCATGGCATGATCACTTCTATAGATAGTTTTCTTTGGTTCTTCTTCGGCTTTTACGAAAATCCTAAACTTTCAGCACATCACCATTCATGGTAATTTTTATGAAGGCTGTGAGAGCAATAGGACTTACCTTGCTTATGCACGGGAGATTTTAACGAGGCATGTGAATTACATGAGCATATGTGGAGTGAGGATTGGCCTATTACTTGGGCTATCTTCTATTCACTTTTGGGGACCAAAGTTTACATGGAAGAATAGGCGGTATAGAAAGGCACATATTCAAGCACAATTGCGTAGGTTCCTTGGGTCAGTGCAATGGAGAACAAAATTTTTGAACGCGGAGGTAGAACACTTGCCTTATTCTACTTTGGATCACCATCTTATCATCTTATATCTTCAAAGGTGGCCAGAAGGTAGGGTGAAATGCAGAAGTGGGTTTAGATTTGAGCCTTTTTAGACTAAAGAGGAGGGATACGAGAAGGCGGTGGAAGAAAACTAGAAGGTTAGCGGGGGAGAGGGACTGACCGAGAGGCTTTTAGTGGAGTGTTGGATAGGTTGAATAGGGGAAAAGAGGGATTGAAAAATGGAGTAAGGAGCAATTTGGTAAATGGTGAGATGAGTTGAATGAGAAAGAATGGCGACTTAAGGAAATATGGGATGCTCGAACATTGGGTGTTAGCATGGCTGATATAAAATGGCTGGAAAAGAGGGGGAAGTGTTTCAATCTCAGAAAGAATGGTATTGGAGACAAAGATCTTGGTTGGAATGGTTATGTAAAAGGGACCATAATACACAATTTTTTCATGGAAAGGCTAGTACGAGATCTCAATCAAATATCATACATAGCCTTCTAGATACAATGGTGTGGAAGTGAAGGGAAACACAAATTTGGTGCAACATTTTGATGGTTATTTTACTGATTTATTTTGAAGTTGCAATCCAAGTATGGAGGTATTGGAGAGGGGAATGGAGAGAGTAGAGCGGACTTTGGGCCAAGGAGAAATTGATTTTCTTGCACAACATGGCAGAGGAGATTGACGGGTCTATTCTTGATTTGGGGGCTTATAAAGCCCCAGATATTGGTGGATTCCACACTTTGTTTTACTAGAAAAATTGGGACAGCATGCGATCACAAGTGGTAGAGACGTGCTTGGAAGTGTTGAATGGGGAGAAATCAGTTTGGGCTGTTAATTAGACTGGAGTAGTGCTCATTCTGAAAAGAAAAACCATGAATGCCTGTCGAAATACTGGCCTATCAGCCTATGTAACACGCTTTCTAAAATTATTTCCAAAACCTTGGCAAATTGCCTAAAAAAAGTTCTTAATCCTGTGGTAGTAGCAAATCACAGTGCTTTTGTACCAGGTAGACTCATTACCAGCAATGCCATTACAGCTTTTGAATTATTGCATTCTTTATCTAGTAAACATAATGGTAGGGTAGGGTCTACGGCAGTAAAGTTAGATATGAGTAAGGCCTATGATAGGGTTGAATGAGGGTATGTGTGCTCTGTAATGCGTAGAATATCTTTTCCTGAGCAATGGGTAAATCTGATTTTTGATCGTACATCTTCTATTGCTTTTATCTTTCATGTAAATTGAGAGTACCAACGGTCTGTAATTCCATCTAGGGGGCTTAGACCGTGGTGTTCCTTGTCTCTATATTTGTTTATCCATTGTACTGAAGGTTTTGTTGGAGCACTTCGAGCCGCTAAAATGAGGGCGCTTGTTTTGGGAAGCAAGTGTTGTAGGCAAAGGCCGCGAATTAATTACGTATTCTTCGCGGATGGCTCATTTATTTTTGCAGGGACTCAAAGTTGTAATGCTCAAGAGATCATGATTGTCATACAAACTTATGGAAGCGCATTTGGATAAATAATAAAGCAGGGCAAAATGGCTATAAGTTTTAGCCCAATTACAATAGAAGAAGCGAAGCTGGATGTGCTACAAGAGATAGGGATTACAGAGGCCCAATCAAATAACATTTATCTAGAACTTCCAACACTTGTTGGCAGAAACGGGAGGAGGACGTTTGCCTACTCGAGGGAAGAGATGTGGAAAAAAAATTTTAATTGGCGAGTGTAGCTACTGTCTGTGACAGGGAATGATGTACTATTGAATTTAGTGATCCAAGCAATCCCAACCTATGTCGTGAGCTTATCTCAACTCCCGAATGCAGTTAACAATGACTTGAGAAGTTTAATGATATGGTTTTGGTGGGGTTCCAAGGGTAACCGAAGGAGCATGGCATAGATCTGATGGAATAAATTGTGTAAATTGAAAAAAAAAGGAAGAATAGGGTTTCGCAATATAGTGGATTTTAATCTGGTATCGGTTGCAAAGTAAGTTTGGTGGCTGTTGGACAATCCCAATTCATTAGCGGCGGTCATTTTAAAGAACAAATATTTCCCAAACACAAGCATATTGGAAGCGGAGGATAAATAGGGCTCTTTATATTTTTGGAAAAGCTTACTATGGGGATAGAACCTACTGAAAATGGGATTGTAGTAGAGGCTAGGGAGATGGTGTGACATTAGAATTTATGAAATGAAGGCTTGGAACGGGTAGAGGACCTAATAGTGAATAGGGAATGGAATGAACCACTTATTCGAGAGACTTTGCTCCCTATTGATGCAGAGCTGTTTTTGTCTATATGTTGAGGGATAATTCAGAGGAGGATGTTCTTATATGGCATTATGCAGCATCGAGAATTTACTAGGTCAAAATCGAATATCATTTGGCGAGAGAATGGGAGTAGCAACAAGTGGCAGGCAGTTTGAATTTCTCAATTTCGAAGTGGACGACTCTGTGGTAGCTTAATATCCCTCCAAAAGTCACTTGCTTCATTTGACGAATGTTACATAATGCCTTTCCTAGCGGAGAGAACCTTAGGCAGCACCATTTGAAGAATAATGTCCGATATGTTTGGTGCGGGTGGAGCGAAACAAATTTTCATGTTTTCTTTCGATGTAGATGGACAAAATGGGCGTGGTGTGAGATGGGATTTTGGCATGTGATTCAACCTCTATTCCATAAGAATGGGGCAAAGGTGGAGATCGAGCTGAATTATGAAGTATCAAAGGTGATTTGCATGCTTCTTTGGGCAATGTTGATGGAGAAAAATGGGAAACTCACCAAGGACAGGGGCGTGAGACAGGTCTTGTTAGCAACCAAGTGCTAGAGTACCTCAAAAATTTTTAGCAGGCATAGTTGAGGGATCAAACACAAAAGATTGGGATGGGTGCACAGGGTCAGATCATGAATTAGAGTGGAGGGCAGACATGTTCTTTGGGTGTTTGGCTATTCGCAGATGCCGCAGTCCAGCCTGCTGGTGTTGGTCTTGGTGGGGTTTTTGGAATGAAAAGGGAGCGGTCATAGAAGCTTTTGAGGAAAACGTTAATGGCCAAGTGTCAGTGGAAGCTGTAGAAGTAATGGCTATTAGATAAGGGCTTTGTTGTGCCTTGAACGAGGATTGGAAGATCCATGAAGTAAAAATGGATGCCCTTAGTGTTGTTCATGGATTACGTAATAGATCGTCGAAAGGAAATCTAGCCCTTTTAAATACGCAACTCCAATCGCTACTTGAGTCATTGAATTGCGGATTATGTACATATGTTCCCTGTAGGATGAATAAAATGTCGCACTTGTTAGCATCAAGTGCGGTAGGGTCTCTAGTAAATTATTACTGGTTTGATTGTATGCCTCTATTTATTTCGCCATTTATTTGTGGCACTCTCAATGAATGAAATTAATCGTTTTCTCAAAAAAATATAGATATATATATATATATATGAATCATAAATAAATATAAGATTGTTTTTTTTTTTTACCAGAATATCATAGGATATTATTACCAAGAAGAGTAACTATAAATCATAAATAAGTGTAGGATATTTTTTTACCAGAATATCATTGGATATTATTATTACATTACACTATGATTTCACCATTATATTTAATTTAATTTAAAATGGAATTTTATAGTCAGTCTACTATATAAGTGCGAGATACTAATTTACTAGCACACACATTGTATTACTCCCGTCATAAAAATATGGCACCATTCTTTTTCCGCATAAATTAAGAAAAGTTCATTTAATAGTATTGGAAAAGTAAATTTTAACATTATTTCCTGATTATACCCTTTTATTTATTAATTATTTCATTTTAATAGTTCCTTTTTTTAATAACTATACACATTAAATAGATGTATATAAGAGAAATAATATTTCAACTATTTTTTAAAAAGTAAACCAGACCATATCTTGAGATGGAATGAAAAAGGAAGACTAAACTATATTTTTGGGATGGAGGCAATATAATATAGTATGTGTATTTGATATTGTTAAGGCCTTAAGGTGTAGACCGTGGGCTCTTGATCATTTTTATTACGGAAAATTCAGTTAAAGTTGTTAGATCCACCGGCATGAGTAGATTATGACGAAATCTATATCTATATATACTTAAAAGTAGGATAGTTTCTATTTTACTTTTTTCCGCCCAAAAACACTTGCAAAATCGGGATATCTCATCTTAGCCCTTGGTTTATATACTAATCTTGGCATTGATTTTTATTTTACCTTTTAATTTTATTTACCTTTTTATTTGATTCCCAATTTATAGATTTCCTTTTTATCTTTTATTTCCCTTTTTTTATATTATCTCTATATTTTTCAATTTTTAATTCCATTCACCAAATCAGATTTTATTTTATCTAAAAATATCTCCCTTTCTTTATTTACATTTTCCTTCTTTCCTCTAATAAAACTCATTCTATCTAAGAACTTTATCAAATCTCTCTCATTCTGCATTTAAATTTTCCACTCTTTATCTTAAGAACTTTTATTTTCGATCGATTTTCTTAATTTTTTGTTTTACTTTATCTCATACCATCGGATAACTTCCGGATTGGTTCCAATATTCACCAATGTTAAAAAAACAGACATGTCATTGAGTCAGAAAAGCTAGCAATTCAAGGTCATCGATTGTTTTTAATTAATAAATTAAAAACAAAATTAACCTTTACTTAAAATAATGTTAAAATTTTATTCCTTTTTTAAGAGCCATTGAAAATATGGCTTTAGGCATAAAAGGGGAATCCTACGTTGGTTATGTAGTGAAAAGAATTGAGGATGTACACCTATATTAAGCAACTTGGAGAATGGTTCATAATAGCGCCTTCACTTATGCTTGAGTACCCAAAAAGTCTAAAATTTTAATGGATCATAGATTCTCTTATTATTTTTCAGTTTTCTTTTTATCTTTCATTTTCTTTTTTTATATTATCACGATATTTTTCAATCTTTAATTCCAATCATCAAATCAGATTTTATTTTATCTAAAAATATCTATCTTTCTAATAGAACTTATTTTATCTAAGAACTTTCTCAAATATCTCTTATTCTATATTTAAACTTTCCATTCCTTACCTTGAACAATTTTATTTTTGATCGATTTTCTTAATTTTTTGTTTCAATTTATCTCACACCGTTGGATAACTTCTAGAATAGTTCTAATAATCGCCAATGATCAGAAAATCAGATCTATCATCGAATCGGAAAAGCTAACAACTATAGGTCATCGGACAAATTTTAGTTAAATAATTGAAAACAAAATTAATTTTTGCCTAAAATAATGTTAAAACATTATTCACTTTTTAAGAGCTATTGAAAATATGACTTCGGGTATTGAAAGGGAATCCCACATTGGTTATTAAGTGAAAACAATTGAGTATGTATGCTTATATTATACTACTTGGAGAAGAGTTCATAATAAGATTTTAATTTATGGGCCTTAAGTATCCAAAAAGTTTTAAAATTTTAATGGATCATTGTTGAAAAAATTATTTATTGTGAACCGATAAACTATATCTACCATTATCTCACACCGTCGGGTTATTTTCTGTATTCTTCCAGTATTCGCAAATATTGAGAAAATTAGACCGGTCATCGAATAGTAAAACCTAACGGTTCAAGGTCATTGGACTAATTTTAATCAAATAATTGAAATTAATTAATTTTTTGCCTAAAATAATGTGGAAAAAGAATATTCGATTTTATAATTTTTTGTATCTTTACCTTTTAAAAAATGTTGAAATTTTGTTCATTTTTTAAGAGTAATCGAAAATGTGACTTTAGACATAGAGAAAGAATTCCACATTGGTTATGTAGTGAAAAGAATTGAAGATATTAAGCTACTTGGAGAAAGGTTATGCATAATAGGGCATTAGCTTATGGACCTTGAACTTCCAAAAAGTTTAAAATTTTAATAGGTCATTATTGAAAAAAAGTTTATTGTGAACAAGTGAACCGTATCTGTCTTTATCTCACACTGTCAGATTGTCTTCTAGATTGGTTCCAGTATTCATAAATTTTCTTTAATGTTTTCCTTAGCTTTTTAGACGTTTTTTATCTTTATTAATGAAAGATATCATATTATGGGTAGCATTATATTGTTTTTCTTTACACACACGCGTAAACGATCAAATATTATAGTTTAAGGGCTATTAGAAATGTGACTTTGGGTATAGAAAGGGAATCCCAGTTTTGTCATTTAGTAAAAAGAATTGAGAATGTATGTATATATTAAACTACTTAGAGGAAGGTTATACATAATAGGGCCTTAGCTTGTTGGCTTTGAACTCCAAAAATTTCAAAATTTTAATAGATCATTATCGAAAAAAGTTTATTGTGAACCGGTGAACTGTATCCATCATCTCACATCGTCGGATTGTTTTTTGAATTGGTTCCAGTATTCGCAAATTTTTTTCTATGTTTTCCTTCTTTTTTTTTTGTAGACCATTTTTTATTAGTACCTATATTATTTTTTCTTTATATACACGTAAACGATCAAATATTATAGTTTACGGGTCATTGGCAATGTGACTTTGGAATAGAAAGGGAATCCTACAATTGTTATTTAGTGAGAAAAATTGAGGATGTATATCTATATTAAGATCCTGAAAGAAGGGAAGTTTATTATGAACCAATGAATGATATCCGTCTTTATCTCACACAGTTAGATTGTTTTATGGATTGGTTCAAATATTAGCAAGTTCTTTATTTTTCCAATTGACTTGGTCATGACGGTTCAATCCTTTAAACACTAATTAAATTATATTAACATATTAAAATATTTACTCTATGGAAGGTGTGTTATGAAAAATTAGATATCACTAATACATATTACAAAAAAATAAAAAAAAAACACAAATGTGGGAATAAATCATACGTGTATTTTGTAAAAAAAGTTGTTGTTCACTCATAGATAATTTTATATAGATATTTTGAGGATTATAAGTTGAAAAGGTCTTAAAAATGTGATTTGTGTTAAAGATGATAAAACAACAAATTCTACTATAAATGTTGTGATACATGTATTATCGTTCATCATTTATTCTAGCTATGTTTATCGAATGTAATATATTTTCCTGTGCGTTATACACTAGCGGCCTAATACAAACTCTAAATTTTTTTTTTTCAAAAAAGATATCGTATTACGGGTAGCACCTCTATTTTTTTTATCATACATAAACGACCAAATATTATAGTTTAAATCTTTTTTTATACGGTCATGCTTAATATTCTTGAATTACTTATATTATCTGATATTATCATTCCGTGCAATGCATAAGTGAAATAACTAGTATATTTAACAAAAAATTAGAAGCCACTCACAGGACTCAAAAACCCACTAATTAGAATTAATTTATATATAATGAGGCTAAACAAAATAAAATGAAATAATTCAACAAAACTGTAGACACTAAAAAATTTATCACAAAGTACTCTTAGACATCTTTGGAATCTGCATATCTTAATTTGATTGCTATTTTTTTTTAGCACATGATGCTTAAGACTACCTCATTTGAATTAAAAAAATAAAAAGTAGTTGAGTGTCCATTATTAATATCTGAATCAAGAGTGACAGTGCCTATAGATACAGTATTTTCCTATCTTTTTTACGCGATGTCTATAGCCTCTGCAGTCATTACAATTAAAAAAGCTTCCCTCAACTTTTTGGATCTATCCTTTATCTCTACCCCTCATTATTCCTTATCCACTTGGTATCAATAAATTTAGGGTTACTAATTATATCGAGCCCCATCTGAAAATCATTTCTGAAATTAAATGCGTTCAATCATGATTTTGATTGTTATCCAATTATCTTCATCCGGCGCTTCAAATTTGCGGTTACTATATCGAGCCCCTTTTGAAAATCTTTTCCTAAATTAAATGTCTTCAATCACATTTTAGATTGTTATCCAAATTCGGTGGGATTCAAATCTTTGGCAGATCACGTTCAAATATGGTTCACTCTATCTATTTAATTGAATCAAAATCTCTACTGCTGTGGAGTCTTTGCAAACAAAGAATCCGACTACTCTACATTATTGGGCTTTGATTTCAATGACCGCGCTTTATGGTTCATTGGACGTATAATATAAATTGGCCGATGATTTCCAGTGCTCTCTAAATGTCACCCGTGCTTGACTTTAATCTCTGCACTTTAGCAAAGTGCTTTTAGTCAAGTTCCATGATGGGTTTTACTACTCATTTTGGCTTGACTTATTTGTTTATGTTTGCATTGAAATCAATGATAATAATTGCTTCGCTTAATTTTTTCCCTTTTAGCTATGTATTATTGGAATCATATTTATGTATATTTTTTGTTTTGTTCCTATGCTTTCATCCTTTTGTAATATATCGGTTATAATTTTTGGTTATGCCCTTTTTAGTGATATATCGTTTGCTATTTTTTTTTTACTAATAGTTATCCAGTGCTTTTATTCATTTGTAGTATATCAGATGGTTATAATTTTTGGTTATGTCCTTTTTAGTGATATTTTGTTTGCTGTTTGTTTTACTAATAATTAAGCCTTTTTAATTAGCTACCTATTAGTATAAGAGTTTATAATTAGTCATTGTTTTCAATCAACTTGTTGTTGCATGTGTCTACATGATGTTCAACTCTAACAATCTTATTTGTGATTTTTTATGTAATCTTTATGGTAAACTAAGTACGGGATTGATTTGGTTATGTTTTGTTTCTGTGTATTTGTCTCATGTGCTTACAAGGAGATGTAGCTCTAATTAGTACATATAGAAAGATTGACCATGCCATAGACTTGGAGGAGGATGCTTATGAGACCGACATTCTAGCGATAGCGAATGAACAGGATTCCGTGAGCGATGACGAAGTGACGTCCCCATCAAAAACTCCCTGAAAAGGAATCATGGAGAAAGTGTTGATGATTGTTCTAGGTCTGTTAACCTGTCCACCTCTAAGAAAGGCAAAGTTATCAAGACTGAGGACAATTGATGACAACTATCTAATGTTGGAAATCACTCTTACATTGCTTTTATTTACTCTCACTTAGCTTTTTCATTTTCTTGAGGATTGATATTTAAGTCCTCTAGGTTTGACTAGTTCTGCTATATTATTTTTAAGGGTTTTGAATTTCAATTGGAGTGATGGTTATTTTAGTCAATTCTGATTGCTGCTTTTTGTTTTTCTCGGTTCTGATTATTGCTTTCATTATCTAAAATCGTTTGAATTTGTTTGCTTTTGTTTTCCATGCATTTTGACTTGGATTTTGGTGAATCTGACTAATAATGTTTTGGTTTCATTTTATTATTTTCAATTCAATTGATTAGAATATTGAATTCAAACATCTTCAATTGAGGTTTATCTATATATTTGCTCTTGTGTTTGTGTCTTAATGTTTCAGGAAAATTTCCGTTTCATCAATTGAAATGAATTAGACATTGTGCTTATTATTATGTTTTCTCTCTGGGTCGTTTTACAAATCCATTACATAGATTTGTTAAGACTACGGAATTTCTATGTTGTAGCTAGTCCTTTTCTTTCAACTATTGTGTCTTCCGTGTGATGCACAGGAAACAATGACTAATTAAAGAAATAATGATGGGGTAAATTGTTTCACTAACCCAAGATAGCTATGTCATCATCATGTAATAATTTTAAGTGATTAAGTATGTTTACACTATCTAGCAAATTTATATATTTCAAGGGAATCATATTTTCACTGTGTTATTTCCTGTAGTCTTTATAATGAATTTGCTAAATCTTTATATTAACTGTGCTATATTTCTACTTTTACAAAGTGAATTAGTTATTAATTATCTATATATAAGAAAAGCAACTACAATTCCAGTACCTTTTTAGGCATGAAAAAGATACTGGATCTGTTGCATTTTTTTCCTTTTTTCCTACCGATTTATTAATTTTTTAATAATATAGTAGTGGTAACCACCCATTTTTCACCTGTATCTAGCAGTTGTAGATATTTTTTTCTCAGATATTTTTTAGTTACTTTTATTTTTTTATAGGAAAGTTGATTATATTTTGGGATAGATGAAAAATAAAAATTAAACCAATTTATAGGACAGAGGTAGTATGAAAATAATTAAATTTGTATAATTATTAATTGGGAAAGTTTTGTAAGATAATGTAATGAGTTTAATTAAGTATTATGTTTTTGTATGAATTTTGTTTTGACCTTGCATAATTATATTTGCGGAAATTAAGGAAAGATTTGATGAATATTTTTAAACATACTGCTTAAAGGCTCTATTTGGAATTGCTATTAGACGCCGAACTTCTATTTTTTAAGCATAGCTAATGAAAGTGTTTGGTAAATTTTAGAAAAAGTGGTTATTAGAAAAGTAATAACATCCTACAGTAGATTTTGATAAGTAGCACAAAGGTAGCTTCTCAAGTTCTATTTTTAGTTTTTCCAATTAATAATAATTAAATTGTTGCATTTAATTTTATACCAAGATTATCCTAAGATTCTAAAAAGATCCGATAAGATTGTGGTGTGAATTTTAGAAGGGGAGGAGGAATTTTATGTAAAATTGGGTTCTAATCAAATATAGGAATTTGAGGATTTCCATATAAAGAGATAAGGGAGATATGGTAGTATTAAATAGAATGCCAGACAAATAGGCTATAACGTCAAACATAGTGAAGAGGCGGGAAAAATTTAGCAATTGCGCCAGACAAGAACAATTTTCGCTGTACAACTGTAGTATTATATATTATGTGATATGATATGATGATATGATTTTACTCGCACCCAAATAGCATTTTTAAGCGTGCACACACACACACACACGCGCGCACACACACACACACACATATCTGCTATCTATAATCTATATATTAATTAAATGAAAGGCGCATACGGTACATTCTTACGGTAGTTTTCCCGCCAATTTTCCTAGAAGCAGGGATAATTTTGTCTTTTTGTTTCCAAATTTGGTAATAAGCGCGGTAAACACTTTCTATATCTTTTTTTTTTATTTCTACTTGAGTTATCTTCAAAATTTTGAAGTTTTCTTATCTTCATAATTCTATCTTATCTTGATGATTCCATTTTCGAGTTATCTTATATCATTTTTTAAAATTTTCCTTTCAGTCGCATAAAAATCGAGCAATTTAGATAATCTTATTTGTGATTTTGAACAAATTACTCATAGATTTTCTATTCTTTATTTAAGGATTTCATAGCTAAGTAAGATATCATTATATCACACGGGTCTTGATGCACACAAACTATGATATTTATATCATATGAAAAGATTAAAATAAAATATAAATACGTTTGAATAAATATATGATACTATATTATGATATTAAGTTCTTCACCTTTTTTCACTTTCACGGGCATCTAATTTCTCAAATTCTTATAATAAGTTAGATTATTTTAAATTCGTCTTTCTGTACATCACAAGAGTGAAAAATTAGTAATAATAATAACAACAGTGGTTATACTAACGCCACATCTATCATCTATTATACTATCTTAAAGCTGTTGAGCAAATGCGAGAGCTGCAACCCAGTTTTCATGCCTAAAGTTTTATCTTTTTTCTTTTTTTTTCCGGCTGAAATTACAATAATTGACAGCAAAAGGCTTTTTTTCATGCGAATTTTTAATTGCAGCTGTCATTCATTAATTACAGATTCCAAATTACAGATTCCAATGAGGTTGACCAGTTCTTAATAATAGCTAGCTTTTGTGGGGGCTAAAATTAGTTTTCCTGTATCACGCCGTCTTCAGTCTTCATCGATATTGCAAAGTCCCAAGAACATTGTTACCCCATCCCTCTCTTTTCTTCACTACAACTCCTCCCTCTTTCTCTTTACTTTGGGAAAAAAACTCTCCCTTTCTGGATCTTCCCTCGCCGTCGATGGATCTTCACTCATACCAACGGTGATCTTCTCCAGTTCAAAAGATAAGGGAACACTATTTAGTTATTTCATGAATTTAAGTAATCCGTCAACTCTTTTCTTTCTTTTCTTTTTTTTTTTTTTAGTCGTAGAATCACCAGTGAGAATAATAAACACACTTATTCCCTGAACGAGGTGTTCCAATAATTTTGTAAGTGCAATGAATGGGATATGTAAGAAAAATAGATCTAAAAAAAGTGTACTCTTCTTTAATTTCAAAAAATTAGATTTAAAATTCCAATGAATAAAAATTAATGAAACTGAATTCAATACCCATCTACAATATGAACAATCAAATCCCAATAATTAGTTACACAAACATAAAACACAATCACAAAGAAAAACAACCCAAAAATCCAAATCCAGTTTCGCCTTCGCTTTCTCGTAGTAACCGTATGCAACTTGTTTAGCTTGAGCGTCTCTAAACAAACTGTATATTACAACATTGAGCTCACCCGAATTTGACACCGGCTAAAAGTCACAAAAGATTGATCAAGTCGACCTCGACCACCAGGGTCCAGTCGGAAGCCGTGATGTCTCATGGGCCTCTGCCATTTGGAGGAGCTTTGGAGGTGCAATATGAGGTGGGATGGAAAGTTTTTTTGTCATTCAAATACTAGAATCAAGAATGCTCATGTTCAAGATTGACATACAAGAAGATAGTATCATTAATTAAGTAGAAGAAGAATGGGAAAAAAGTTAAGAGAAAAATAAATCTTGGGATGGAGATATCATGAAGTCTAGTGAAAATCTGGATTTTGGAATGCATGCTTATATAAGCTCAGAATATATCAACCACACAATGATCTTACACGTAGAAAAGAAAGACAAAAAGATAATGGCTGCAGTACTTTTTCGTTTATGGAACATGCAACTTCATAGCTTTATTGGAAAACACATTTTCTCCCGTCTCAATGCAAATTATTTAAAGAAAAAAGAGTAAAGGCATCGGTTCCATGCTTGGAACGATGCTTTTAATAAATGAAAATTAAGGCATCTGTCATGCTTGGAACCGACACCTTTACATTGTGAATACATGTCGGCTCTACATTACAACCGACGCTTATTAACTTTACATGTCGGTTGCCTTAGCCAACCGACGTGTAAGGTTTACACAATATTTTCAAAATTGCCGTTGTCCACCATTACGTGTCGTTTTTTCGACCAACCGATGCGTATTTCAATTTTTATTGTTAAATATGCACCTTTTATGATATTTACGCACTATAAAAATTGCATAAAAGCTATAAGACTCTATCTATGATAGATGCAAGTGATGATTTTTCCTTTCGGAAGAACGATGATGCGTTTAATCGATTCGTCTTTACAATCTAATATGCGACTTTATGTGGAATTAAAAAAAAAAATGGAAAGAGGAACAGATGCTTCTCGAGCACTATGGTTGTGATATTGTGGTTGCATAAGGACGGACAGACTAATACTGCATAAGGTTAAAGATGAACCAGTATTTTAACATATGCTCAGATCTTTAGCTTCCTATGGGTACTATGTAAAAGCTACTGATTACACGTTAGAGTAGTTAATTATTGATTACCTATTGGGGAATTATTATTTTGTACGTTCTATTTGAGTTATATTTTAGTGAAGATGAACAAGTATTAAATAAAGTCCAATTTTGTGAACGTATGCTCCTATATTGTTTAGTGATATCCACCAAAATCTAAGGTCTCTACAAATTGATCGATTGATAATTCAAATCCTATTACATAAAATCATTTCTTATCTTTTACTGAATGTCTTTCAGCTTCCAATTGGTATACCTTGGCTTCAAACGATTTCATAGTGTCTGCAAATGATTGGAAATATTTGAATATGTAAAATTAGTACGCTTTTGTGTTTCTGGACGATTATGATTGTCAAATAATTTCTCCAGCTATTAGTATATTGTAGTATAATTCTCTATCATTTTTCCACCCAAGGTAGAGATGAAGCCTGTGGAGTTTCAGTGGTTCGCGCTTTGCTCAACCTGCATTAGAGCACCTGTGAAATTGACTTTCTAAGAAGTGAGTGGTTTTGTTCTTTTTTTTTTTAATTTATTTTTTAAATGTGTGGTAGGTAAAATTGTTGGGGAGAAAAGTATTTTTGAGTTGTATGGTTAGAAGTAAGTGTAGAGAAAAGCAGTTTTGACAAAAATCAGTTCCATCCATATCCTTTTAAGCTGAAGATTTGGCGTGGATTTTGCATGTGGAGTAAGGAATATATTAGTTACGAATAGTTTCGCCAAATCTTCAATGCTCTCAAGACCTAATATGGTAAAAAACCATGTGGGAAAAATCTAAGTGAAAGAAAAATACATTATTCTTTGATATGCCAGTAATTTGTCTTACTAAAAATCTTGCTAGGAACTTTCCCAAAAAAAAAAAAAAAAATCTTGCTAGGAAAATCCAGTAGGACAAAATCTCAGTCAAGGAAGAAATACGGCACATATCTTCCTTATCTATATTCTATATTGGAATCTATACAAGAACTTTGAGTTCTTTATGTGCTTCAGACGTATCAAATTCTTTGGGGATTATACCATGTTTATATATTTTCATATATTACCAATTCAACATCTGGTTGTATTTCAGATGGAGCCCTAGATCAAATCAAGGAAACACTGTTATTGATTCTTCAATGGCATATTCTTTCTTGCCCAACCAATGGTACGAGCAAGTTGAGTCTTTGCTCGTGCGAGTTATCAAAGAAGAACGTGTTAATGATGCACAAGGTAACCGACAAAGATTGTGCTACCGAATCAATGGTGAATATATTTATGATGCAAGAACTATTGTATTTCATTTCATCGACGCTGATGTAGAGTTGCCACTGACAAACACATTTGTCGAACTATAGGAAGAGGTAATTTGTTTGACTATAGTGCCAGGTGGGAATTTAGCCATCTATGGGTCGTTAAGTAAAAGAATTATCTCATAGGATTCGACCTTGTGAATAACAAGGTTAGTTTCACGCTGACTAATTGTTCTACTTATGATCATGGGGCATGTATTCAACAAGAAAGTTGTTTTATTGTCATGGTAAGTAATTAAGTACTACCTCTATCCCAAAAAAATTGTCTTACTCTTTTTTTCATCTGTTTCAAAATATAGTCCAGTTTCTTTTTTAAAAAAATAGTTGAAATATTAGTTCTCTTTTATATCCCTATTTAATGTGCATAGTTATCATAAAACTAGAATTATTAAAGTACAATAATTAATAAATTAAAGGTTATAATAGAGAAATGAGATTAAAATTTACATATCTCATATTATTAACTGATCTTTTCTTAATCTATATGAAATAAGAAATATGACCATTTTTTTGGGATGAAGGTAGTAGTAGTCTGCGTTACTAAGAATATTAAGAACGTCTCAATTACTTAATTGGTAAGTACTGTCATTGTTGGTCATGGAGATTAAGTATTTCGCCCACTAATCGTAAT
>CAVNYN010271843.1:0-28222 GCA_963692815.1 Nyctanthes arbor-tristis | reverse complement strand
ATTTGTAAAATTACAATTTTCTTAATGAGATTCACTGGTAAATTTGTGATCAACTATTTAATTTCCAAAACACAACAACAACAACAACAACAACAACATATTTAATTAGAATTTTTTTTATTTATCTTTTTGTGCAATTATTTATATGAATGGATAAGTACAATGTATATCAAATTATATATACAGTTATTATAGAATCATTACAAGTAATGATTTAGAACGTGCTTAAATTCACTTAGGATTCCAAAAGAATATAATATTTTTCGAAATCAAGATTGAATCCAAATAAAAGGGGAAAATTAAATGTTGCTTAATAGTGAAAAAAGCTATGAGTGTTGAGTCCCTGCACTAAAAATATTAGACAAATATATAGCGAAATTATAAGAGAATCCAACAAAATGCGAGAAAAAAGGAATTTGCTAAAATTTTACAGAAGGCCCGCAACTCATTTTTTATCAATTTAGACACTAATTAAAAGCTTACTCACATGTCAATCTGTTAATTAAACTTTGCTCCGAGCCTTCATTTATATATATGGCAAAGTTACAAAGGTTAAAAATCAAACCAAATTCTTAGTCAGTGACAATTAATGGGTTAAATTAACTTGAAAATGAATTTATGACATCAGGTTCAATTTTTTTTTTTCTTATATAAATTAAACTTTACTATATGCAAACAATAGCCCACACCTGTTCTTTTCTAGAACATCCCATGATAAGAAAAGGTTGAAAGACAATATGCATTCATCTTGCATGTGAATTGTATTCACTAAGGACATTGACCATGGGGCTTTTTTCCTTCTAGGGTACAAAAACATACAGAAAAAGATAATATCAAGCACATTCACAAACTTTAATTTGGTGCGATTTGACTCCACCATCGCCAAGAGTAAACGAAGGATACAATTACAAGTCAAAGAATTTTAAGATATGTCTTGATGTGACTTAAAGTGGTGGTTGTTTTCATGGATGAACATGATAACTATTCATTACACAGATGATGATGATAATGTTATTATGTAATATTATATAATATATTGGGTAGAATATGAAAATTTACTAAGGAGATAGATAAAGCTCCTATTAAGGAGATAGATGACGTACGAGGCGGAAATCTAACAAAAGTAGCTCCATTAGGAGATAGATAAAGCCTTGTAGCCAGATTGGTAGAATATGTCCTCAATGCATTGGTAAAATACACCATAATCTCTATCGTATGTGAAGGTAACATATATTACAAGACACGAATTGATTCTTATAAATGTTGTCTGGTACTAGACAATTGTTCTGTCATATACGCATTGATGACATATTTGATCAGATATATTTGATAATATTGAATGATATTAAATAACGAAAATTGGTTAGAATTGTGATTATCCAATTCTTTGGTTCGGTATGGTTGGGGAAAAAAAACCTCTTTGGTTTGGTACGGTGTGAGAATCGTGACTCGACTGCACAGTATAGAGATAAGCATGTATGGAATTTTCAATTGTCTAGTACCAAACAACATTTATAAGAATCACTTTGTATCTTGTAATATATCGTACCTTCAAATACAATAGAGATTATATGGTATAATACCAATGCATTGATGACATATTTTATAAGATATATTTGATAATATTGAATGGTATTAAATAACGAAAATTGGCTAGAATTATGATTATCCAATTCTTCAATTCAGTATAGTTGAAAAAATAACTCTTCGGTTCGGTACTATATAAGATTCATGACTCGATTTCATTGTATAGAGATAAGCATGTATGGAATTTTCAAAGTAGTCTCTTCTCAAGTCAAATGCACACTCAAAATTGTCTTAGTCACCCAAAAAAATAAATAAACAAAATTAAAAAAAAAAAAAAAAGCTCTTTCTTCTACACTCACTGTGCTTATTTTTTCTCCACTCCCGATGGGTCCTTAACATCATTACAAGAATGCCACTTATAAAGGGCTTTTAGAGGTAAGATTACAACTAACAAATATGGACTTTTATTGCAAGAAAATTTTCAATTTAAAATTAATTCTAGTACCAAACATTTAAAATAAAAAGTAGGCTTGAGGGCATGGCAATTAATCAACGGGGCTCTTTAGTTTTGTGTTTCACTTTTGCAAGACAATCCTTTAAGGAAAATGGTCCCAAAGAAACAACACTTGGAAACATCTATAAGTAAACATGATAATGTACTAAAAATGTCCCTTGCCCCCAATCCATTATTTATATGCACGTGTGCCATTATCATTACATGTGTAAACCAAGTGAATGATTTGGTCACACGCACATGCATGATCCTTCATGGCATGCTGAAGGGTTAAGATGAATTATCACACTCACAAATTTCATCAACTAATAAGATTTTAATTTTCAATTTAAAAAATAACCATCCCGACTCCAAAATTAAAGATAAATTTAGGGAAAAAAAATAGAAGTAATTCTTTTCATCGTTTATTTTTTGTATTTATCCTTCTTGTTCTAGTCAAATCATGTGAGCTTGTGATGATCAATAGGTGGATGAGTATCTAAGGAGAGACCCTGGTAGAATGATCCTGAAGACACCCTTAGTATCTGAATTGTCTTGTGACGCCAGAATTCTTGGATTGGGCCGCCAAGTCTCAAGCCCCAAAATTAGACCACTTCACATAACAGCAGCCCTCAACAATACACTAGTAGACCAATTTATGAAATAATTATAATTATTAAATCCAATTATAATTCGTATTTTGTTTAAAATTTAATCACGAACCGTGTTGTAACAATACGAGTGCTTCTAGTGAAGTACAACACACAGAAAGGGGGAAAAAAATACAAACCCCAGTATACTACAAACATACAAACCACATAAATGAGACTAGAAATTACAATATAAATATAGAAAAACCCCGTATAAGGGGAATTGAACTAAGAAGTGGGACTTCTAAATTACACTGGCTTGACCTTATCCCATTAACCAAAGGAGTTAAGACATTATTGACTAATTATTATAATTGGTATTACATCTTAAATTTATGATATGTGGAGTTAATTACTCGAAATGACACTGTACTTTTAAAAATTTATTTCAAATATTATTGTACTTTAAAATTTACCCGATATGCCACTGAACTTGTGAAAGTGTTATCCCGTTTGTCACATTTGTTAAAAAATATAACTGACTTTATGACATGACTAATAGAATTTATCACGTGACATGTTAACTGTTATTTTTTTAAACCGAGTGTCAAATAAGATAATATTTTCACAAGTTTAATGGTAAATGAAGAAAATTTTATAAAATTTTAGTACCATTGTACTTTATAAAACTTTCCTCATATACCACTATACTCATGAAAATATTATCTCATTTGTCACTCTGTAAATACCCAATTAAAAAAATAAAAATGTCATGTGGTAAATTCCGTTAACCATGTCATCAAGTCTGTTACATTTTTAACAGTGGTGGCAAATGAAATAACGCTTTCACAAGTTCAGTGACATATCAGATAAGTTTTAAAGTACAATGACATTTAAGATAACTCTTTAAAAGTACAGTTGTATTTCGAGTAAATTTTAAAGTACAATGGCCTTTGAGATAACTTTTTGAAAGTACAGTGACATTTCGAGTAATTAACTCTGATATGTGAATGAAAGTATAAAAGATTGATACATGTGAATTTAATTATTATAATTGGTATTACAACATAAATTTATGATATGTGAATGAAAGTATAAAAGATTGATATATGTAAACTATGAATAAAGTCATGTGAAAAGAAATATAAATTAAAATAAACACCAATTATAATTTAAATATCTTCCGATCTAGATGAACTCTTATCTTTTACATTTTTAATCGACAATTATTTGTGCATGTAAGTCCATCTCACCAGGCAAACTTTCATCGGCTGCTGCATAGAAGGTGCAAAAGGCGTGACAAGAAACTCTAAGTGCCATTTGCAGCTCATTCTTTGGAGTTTTTTCTTTTCCACTTAAAAATTTTCTAACATGTAAAATTAACACTACTCACATGTTCTCCATAAATAATTATTATAATCCCGCTTCAATTTTTTATCATACATTTCAAACATAATCTCCCCACAACAAAGATAAAAATAAGCCACGAAAGGAGAGACCAATTGAGATGCTATATGTCCAAATAGCATGTGACACGTCTCACCCCTAGTACTTATAACTTACTAGAAGTGTAACGTGCGCCGACGATAAATTCCAACTAAAAGCTAGAATTTAAAGTAAATGCTCGTAACATACTAATTATCTTAAAAAAAAATTTCGAGAGATGCCCAAAACAAGGGAACTCAATCTTTGTTAAAGAGTTGAATTGAGTTTTGATATAATAAGTGGTATACAAAATTGATGGAAATTTTCTATAGGGTTTATGGAAATTTTTGAACATACATATTAAGTTGTAATTTTATTTACTACACATTTTAGTGGCATCCAATTGTTATTTGGTTATGAAATTTGAGATTTATGATATTATTATAAGAATTTATAGTATCTAGTGTAAAGATGAAATTTTATATGGAGAAAATAAGTAAAAATTATACATATAAGTTGATGTTATGATTTTATGGAATAATATCATGGTATTGAGGAATTTGGTGAAGTTGAAAATAAATACAATTAAGGTATGAGCACTTAAATCATATCTTCAGTTTCTTTCCCCACCACTTATTACTTGTATAAATTATTTATTTTATTGGATCCACCATATGTCAGCTCTTTTCCCATTAAATCAACCGAAGGTTGTCATAATCCTTCAGTGCATTTGTTTATTATTTTCAATCGCTCGACTCCAATCCTTTAAGTGAGTATAGAAATTTACAAATGATATTCTTCTATCCACTCTAATTGAAGTGCCCAGTTGTTCTGCTTTTCACTGATGTCATCTTCACCAAATTTTGGTAAAGGATTCAAAGTTAAAGCATTCTAAATTACTCTAGTCCTCCCACAATTCCTGTAAATTCTTATCATTGATCATAAATGGGTTTAGTGCCTCAAAACTATGAATAATTACAAGAGTTTTATTAGTAGAGTTGCTTATAACCGTGGAGCGAGCGAACATGAAGTTATGTTTATAGATAATGGGAACCATGATGTATAGAATTAGAACCATAATGTCAATGTAAGTTAAAAACAGTAAATGATGTTTGATTTTGAGTTACATTCGTTAATGAGGTTTTGGAAAATGACGCCACGATATTTTACAGGGATATTAAAAATGATTATGAAAGTGGATAACTATATCCATGAATTAAGTGAATTTAACATGAGAATTACATGAAATTAGAAGGAAAAAATGAGTTAGAGGAAAGTGACTATGGTCAGTGGCGGAGCCAGCCTTCAAGATGTGGGTATGCACAAATTATTTTGTAAAGAAAACTAGAAACGAACACTTAAAAATTCCAGTCTTTTATTCCAATATTTTAGAGCTTCAACCTTTAGAGACATAGCACACAACAGCTCATTTCAAAACTATTGAATTGAGTGTATGAATTTCAGTCTTCTGAAGTCACGATAATCATTCATCAACATTCAACGAACAGTTCATCACTCATTAGTCATCACAAACGTTAATTAACCCACAAAAATGAAGGATTTGCTGTGATTTTGTGCACAATGAAGTCAAACAAAAACAATCAAGCCTCAACTCTCAACGACAACAATGAAAAATTTCAAACATAAAATCAGAGTAAGAGTCTCAAAGAGCCAGAGAAGCTGAAATTAACTTAAAAGATGACAATCTAAGTTCAAAATTAAAATCAAACCTAACTTAAACTCTAAAGATAAGAGGAAGAGGAGCTCAGCTGGCAATGGTGGCAGCCGAGCAGCGAGCAGGAGCAGTGCCACCTGCCAGGAGTAGAAGCAAGCAGCCGGCTGAGGAGTGTCGCCGGAAGACCGTCACCTCGGGCCCTCAGCAGTGGCGGATTTCACAAGCGGTCGTCGATCGCGGTTGGGACTGTGGGTGCAGGGGCGATACTCTAGTCTCCAGAAGATTTTGGCCTTTGGGATTATCTGGGAATGATATTTCTCGAGGCTAGAATGGAAGAGAAATGAAGGTTCTAAAGTAATTTGGGAATTGGGAGGCGAGAGCTTTTCACTTTTCACCCTTTGACCAAACACTTCTAAAGTAATTGGGAATTGAGAAGCGGCAGCTTTTCATTTTTCAGCCTTACTGTTTTTCTTTGACCAAACACTACTCAGCCTATTATAAATTATTTCATTTTTCACAAAAGAAAAAAAAAAAAAAAAAAAAGAAAACCCCAAAAAGTTGGGTATGCACGTGCATACACATGCGTCCCCGTCCCTCCACCAGTGACTGTGGTTAAAGTTTCATTGTTAAGTCTTATAAAGACTTTAGAGATATAATATCATGATCCATTGTAAAAGTAGTCAATATATGAAGAGGTTTGATGAAAATGTCAAAGGGGCAGTATGTGAAGTGAAGTGAAGTGAAAAGAAAGTTAAGCAAGTGTATAGTTCAATTTATGTTGATATGCAATTATTGAATATTCGCATGATATAGATGATGAATGCATCATAGAAAAGAGTATGCAATTTGAGTAGTCGTTGTCTTGAAGTGAATAGACAAGACTTGAAAGTGAATCTAATATCATTGAAATCTATGATATTGATGTTAAAGCATGATTTAATTGATTGTCCTCAAAGATGAATAGTTATAAATTAAGTGAGCATCGCAGTGGGAAATTATTTTATAAGTTAGCACTAGTCTTTCCATTTTATGTGTGATATCTGGAATTGATATTGAAGTTAGAGAGTTTCTCAAAAAGGAATGTGAAGTATATTAAAGAGAATATGCAAAGTATATTAGACATCCTAACGGTATGAGATTTTATAATATGTTTCTAGATGAATTTCAAGATTACAGTGAGGTAGAAAGATTGAAATTTGATTGATTTAATTTTAAGAATAGCTCTTGCCTCATAATTTGAAGAGACCTGGAAAAAGAAAGAAAAGAAGGAAGAAGGAGATTAAGAGACAATACACCTTTTTTTTTACATCCTTCTATAGAAAGCTTTTTACCTTTTTCTTTTTGCTTCGACAATAGATCAAAATAGAGGCAACTGTTCTCGAATCAGCAATGCCACATCTGACTCAATCAAAAAGCATTTAAAAAAACTCCCTTCCCCCTTTTTGCCAAGGAAAGCCTTGAAAGCAGGAAAGGCAAGCTATTTTAACAACGGGGTTTTCTTTTTTATAATACGATAGCGCACAAGTAAGTTTTACCTTGTTCCTGCCTTTATTTTCATTAAGAATAAGTTATGGGTTCTTTTCTAGTGTTCATGGAAAATTCTTCTAAGGCTAAAAATTTAGTTATAATCTTGTTCCTATGGCTTATTTGGGATGATATGATCCATGGGATGTGAAAATGGAAGCATGTGAAATGAATATTGAAGTAGGAATTCATAGTACAATATGAGTTATACAAAAAGGGAAATGATGGCATTTGTCATATTGTGAGGTGTTAGTGTGTTGGTGTTGGAAGGTGTTGGAAGTTTATGCAAGTTGGTTTGTTGATAAAATTAGCAGAGACGCTGTCGAAATTTTTCTAGGATAATTAGTATGTTCACGAGTCTTGACAGTAAATTCTAACTTTTAGTTAGAATTTATCGTCGGCGTAAGTCACACTTCTAGTAAGTTATAAGTACTAATGGTGGGGCGTATCAGCATGATTTTTTATTTTATTTATTTTTTTCAAATTTTAGAGCCTGTATTGCCATACTCCTATTAATATCTTGAATTTCGTCTAAGAGGAAAGAAAAATAAATTGAACGAAGAATAATTCAAGAAGCTCTAAAATAGATTAAACAAGCTCATACTCATAATGTTATTATGTAGATAGACCATTCCTTGGTCTACGAAGCTTTGAGTCATGATTACGAGGATCTATCCCCAGTCGGGATGATCATCGAATAATGTAACTATGTGAGCATTATGGTAGTGATATAGATGAGTTGGATTTCTCATATGTTTAGAGGATAGCAAACTAGGTTGCCCATCGTCTAGTTATGGTAGTTGGGTCCACGTCTTTCTCTAACGTAAGGCTGGTCCTGGGCCGAGGTGAACAAGGTCGTCGCCTCATGCCCAGGACATATAGCGGCCCAAAATGATTGGTTATACCCCACTCCAAAATATATGGAGGGTTATTTTTTCTCTTTTTGCTTGTGAGGGCCCAAAATACAAAGGAAATGAGGCTCAAAAAAATTTAAAAGCCCAAATTTAAAAAAACCAAGAAGGGCCTAAATCGACGATCACCTCAAAGTGAGATTTGTGGCGTAGAAAAGTCACAGACACTCCCCTCTATGATCGATGTGGCATGGCTAGTGAATCTGTTGAGCATGCTCTGATTTCATGTGACTCAGTGATGGATATTTGGGAAGAGAGTATTTTTTGTTCTTTCATTGCGAATAAGCTTGGCTCAACAGTAGGAGAAATCATTTTGGCTACATAGAAGGTGTCACGTCCCCAATTTTTATTACCATATTATTTTAAAATATCGGTAGCTGAAGTATTTAAATAAATATCTCAATTCAAAATCGAGGGCGAGACTTTACAAATACAATGCAAAAATATTGAGACGTTTTCATTGCGCACTGTGATAATTAAATGTATGTGGGCTACCCATAATAAAACCTCGACTACACACTAAAATATCGATCACATATATATATCTTCTCTACCTTTGGGACGATCTAGCCATAAATTTCTAAATTGAATACCTACAAGATTGTAGAAGATGGAGAATGAGTATAAAGTACTGAGTCAATAACAATATGTATTGGCCCACGCAAAACAATGCAAGAAAGATCACAAGTTGACAAAGATACAAAGATACAAAGTTCAGTCAGACACATTACTAGTTTAACCTCTACCCGTAAGTCATACGATACAATTATACAAAATGACTAAGACCACATAGTAACGTTATAATACCACAAAACAATATAAATACAATACAAAACGGGTGGACATCGCCACTAGCGAGGCCTAAGAGCAAGAAACAATCGTTTAATAGTTTATCTAAAGTAATGGTGTACCATCAATCATCAAAGGTCAAATACAATTAAAGGAAGATACGGTTCCAAAAGAGAAAGAGTGCCAAAAGATAGAATCAATACACATGCTACTCACCTCGAAGATTCCTCAAATAATTCTAAGTGGAAAAATATCATTAAAGCCTTGATATTTCTCAATTAAAACTATTTTTCGAGTTAGAACCTAACTATATATGGGTAGGAGCATTTTCCAAGTGCCAAATAGAGATTATGGTGGGTTTTTATTAGTGTTTCTCCACCCTTGCTCGTGTTGGACGAATTTTCTTAGTTATGGGAGGGAGAAGTGATTGGATAGGGATTGAGAAAACATTGAGGACCCTTATACCCTATATATAATAGTTGAGACTTAGTTGTTTTTAATAGAGATTTGAATTCCGCCAATCAAATTGCAACACGTGGCGCGACGTGGCACGGTACGCTTCAAGGGTGATGTGGCCAAATGAGGTATACATGTTTATTGCTCTAAAAGTTCTTATACTTTGTATTATCGTGTAATTAAGTCACTACTCACTATACTTTCAATTCATATCAATTAGTAACTAAATTCTTCGTTTAATTGACATTTGAACGTCAACTTTGAGATCCGCTAATGTAATTCGAGCGATTATTTCATCATCATCGACCACGTAGCTTTATTAGGGATTAAATTCTGGTGGGATGTTACAGAAGGAATGCAACAGTGAGGAATTTGATCTTTTTCTCGTACTTTTACGCAAATTTTGGAAAGAAAGGAATAAGTGGCTGTTTGAGACAAAGAAATCCAACCCCCAACAACTCCTCATTGGTGCGCTAGGTTACTTTGCCGAATCTCGGCTTGCAAATGACCCTGTCCTCGCCATATTTTCTAAAAGAAAGAGCACATCTCGCTGGAAACATAAATGGGAAAAGCTAGGCTTGGATTTGTTAAAAATAAATGTTGATGTCGCCGTTAAAAATGAATGTTACGGGGCCTTACTCGAGTTTGTCATGGAAATTTAGGGTCTTTTCATTGGTGAATGTATGACAGTTCTAGTTGGACTGCAAGTTGCTATAGAGGAAGGGCTAACCATTTCGACTATTGAGACGGATTCCTCTTTGCAGGCTAAGGCAATTTGCAATCTTAGTGCTAGAAGAGATAAGGGAGTTGTCATACAAAAAATCCTCAATTTAATGTCCATATATCCCCTCTCTTGTAAGTGGATTAGTCAAAAGGCTAATAATATTGCTCATATTTTTGTTAAGTTCAGTTTTAAAACATGTCTTGTGTGTGGGGAAAGTGCCCTCCTGACTTAACTGCACAATGGTTCTTCCTTGACACGCAATGATATATTAATTTTGGTCCAAAAATGGAAAAGCGAAGAAAACCTTCCCAAAATTCTGATCGACCCCTATACCCCTGGTGCTGGTCCAAAGAAACGACAACCGTTCACAACGCCCTCAAATCAAATTGAATTCCCAATTCTCGGGGGAAAAAGGAAGAAAAAAAATCCGAAATCCCTAATCCTTCAATTACATTAACTCGAATTTGAGTTGATCTTGAGAGCACTTCGATTCGTCTTCCGAGTTTGAGTGTTCGACCGAGGAGAGGGCCGACCACACCATTGGCCGGAGTGTCGGCTGAGCTGCGGGTCGAAGCACTCAGCGTCAGTGGCAGCCGGCAGGAGCGTGGAGGACGGGAGGTGGAGAGCGACAGCGGACGCCGGACGGAGAGCGGACTATGGCGACCGGCGTGTGCACTTCCACTTAGGCCGGCGGCTGAGGCCTTTCAGTTCTGAATTCCCTTTCAGTTCCGGCCTTCCCTTACCAATCCCGGACCGCCGGAAGACCAGAGTCTGCAGGTTGCAGCCGGCAGTGACCCTGTAGTTTGTAAGTGATCTGAAATTGAATTCTCAATTCTGAAATCTGTAATTTCCCCCCTATAAGAAACCTGTAAGTGTGTGATTTGGGCCCTTTTGGGGGTTGTCATGAAAGAATGAATATGAATTATTACGTGGGAGCAAGCCAATATTGCCACCTTTATTTTCTAGTAAATTAATTGATTAATTATTTAGAAAGTAAGCATTTAATTTATAATGAGAGCATCATTAACAAAAGATAGTAGAGTATTATGCTGTCGTGACTTGGAGTCTTGGATTGTGGTTGTCAACTCTTCTCGCGATCCAGTGTGTAGTTTTTATTGTTAAACTGTTAGCTGATGCGTTAACTTTTCATGTTAAGTCTTTAATCTTTACTCATTTTGGAATTCAAGGTCAGGTTTTCCAAATTCAAGTTTTCGGCATTGTGTCGCCTGATCTTACCGTACCAGGTAAGAGTTTTGCAAATTTTTTTACCGTAGTGCTAATATAAGAAAGAATGAATTGAACTGTGAACTGGGATGTCAATGGTCTTATACATTTATGCGAAACCCTCACTCAATTAAGCATGAAGGGAAAACGTTCTATCAGATTTTGACTAGTTTCTTTTGCCTTATCTGTTGGTCACTAATCGGCCTGATCTTCGCTGAAATTTACTTTGAATTTTATATTTCTGCAATTTAAATTTTCTTATTGCTTTTCTGCTCCTTGTTTTGGCAGGATATTTGATTGTCTTGATGATTATCGAATTCCACTGGAAGAGGAGAACATCTAATTTAGCTCGTTCTTAGACACCGTTATCTATAAATATCTCCAACTTTATGACTTCATTATTGAGCAGTTGGCTCACACAATGAATGTTGCTCCTCTGAACCAATGTACTTGTGAGTTGTTGAGATTGCAAGCAAGAATTCAAATTTCATGAGCCCTAAAAGTGTTGGAACTCAGATTTTTGTTTCACACTGGTAACCTCCTCTATCACTATGGGTTCTAAGTTATTAACAGCCTCTGGAGCCTGTGATGTGGACAAAGTTAATGAACTTTTCCTTGAACCTAATTGAGACCAAATTCTTTCACTCCCAACGGGTAATCATGATCTCCCTGATAAGCTCATATAGATGTTTGATCATGAATGAGTAAATTTGCAAATTGTTGTTCAGGCAACATCACTAAATGGTGGAACAAATTTTGGAATTCCAAACTTCCTTCAAAGATGAAATTTTTTTGGTGGCATGAAAATTTCCTACATAACACAAAAACCTACACAACACGTTTTGTATGAGTGTCCATTTGCGTGCCTAGTTTGAAAGTGTATAGGTTTTTGGTCAATCATCAAACGGTATTTTGGTTGGGATTGTTTGCAAAGCTCTATCTTCCGTATAATGGAGAACTCTAGTGTTCAGAATGAAGGCACTATTGTGATGGCCTGGGTTATTTGGCATGAAAGAAACAAAGCGGTTCATGGGAAGTGCAAGAGGGAATTGAGAATCCTTATTGATGCTATTACAGATTTCCTCCACCGATATTTTGATGGAAGAGGCTCCAGGAAAGCTCTTCCGATCTAGTGCCTTGGAAAAAGATGGAGGCCTCCAGCAGTTGGGAAATTTAAGTTTAACGTCGACGCGGCAGTTAATTTGCAAGAAGGGAAATATGCAGTGGGTACTGCTATTCGTGACTTTAGGGGTTAGTTCAAGGGGTCTTTGCAAAATGGAATAGGGGAAATCAGCCTCTGGAGCTCATGGAAGCAATGGCTCTCTTGGATGGATTAAATCTTGTCAAAAAACACAACCTCTAGATTGATGAACTTGAGATGGATTGTGTGAATATGGTGGTTATCCAGACTTTAATCAGGATGTATCTTGCCTATTTACTTAACAATTAATCTGGTGTAAAGCATAACATGACCCAGATATGTCTAGCTCAGATATGTATGTGGAAATTAAAAACATCAGAATTGTTGACGCAGAAACCCAACTGGGAAAACTGCGGGCACCCTTGCCATGTGATAAACAATCCACTAACACAGATGAGAGATTTAATGATATCGTAATATACACTAAACATTTAAAAGGAAAAACTTATAAAAGAAACTCCCTTCTTTACGCCTTTTGACATGTGGCAACGTGAGCTACTCTTGTCCTCTCGCTATCGCGCTCACACGGGAACGTACATCAAGCCTCCTAGAATCCACTTGGACTCATCTTGGGAAAACAAGAACTCCTAACACTCTTCAATCTTGTGTGAATCGTCCCTCGCACATATATGATCTTCAATCAATCACTATGTAGGGTTTTACCAAACAAACACAGTTAAGACATGAAGTCCGAATGCAAGAATGAATCTCGCGGTTTTATGGCAGTGTGTTTGTTCTCCTTTCCGTCGAGCTCTTGAAAATATTGCAAGAATAATTTTGCTCGTCTCGATCGTGATCCTCGTTCGACCTACAAGAAGAATATATAGGATAGGACTTTGAATTCTTGATCGCAATACAAGAATTAAAGTTACCAAATCCAAGTAGAACACAATAAGGAAAGTTAGAATCATAATATACCTTAAACACAAACTTTCCTAATCTAAAACAAACTTGTCATACAAGAAGTTAAACACTAATGAAATATGGTAACTAATGTATGACACAGATTAGGCAACTTTCAAACTTGGATGAACCTAGTGTTTCTGTGCCTCAGGAAAGGTACAAGCCCCAACCTTCCTAATTTTGGCCAAGACACATGTTAACATAATTGTGCATGCTTAAAATTAAATATGACATGTAAAATAATCTCATGCAACTAGTAACACAATGTGACATATTTTGACACTTAAGGAAAATTAGTAATGCCCACAAATTTTCGTACTAACAATCTCCCCCTTTAGCTTTTCTAATTTTTCAAAATAAGTAATAGTTCAAAGTGTCAAAAATTCAGAGTGTCAAAAACTTCCTAAGGGTTTCAAAATATGTAAACAATGAAAACAATTAAAGCTCCCCCTTAGTATGAAACTCTCCCTAAGATATATCAGTGTAAAAACAAGAAACACATATATCAATAAATAAATCATCATGCTAGATATATCCTGTCATGCTACTATTTTTCTCCCCCTTTTTGACAAAGGAGAAAAGGCAAATGTATCTTATAGAAAATGGCAATAAAACCATAGCCAAAGGTGTAAAACCCATGTCAAAGCTCAAAACAGTATTTCTTGCATCAAAATGTAGTAGCAAGCATAGGGCATTTATATTCCAAAACATTAAAAAATAAAAATAGAAATTTAAATGATTGTTTCAAAAACATAAAAATGCTTTTGAGCAGATTTCTTCCTTCCTTCCTTCAATTTTTTCTTGCTTGGCAGGCTTTCAATCTGATTTCTTGGACTTCTTAACTTTCTTTTTCTGCTTCTCTTGGTTTTCATTTTTTTCAGCTGCTCTCTTCTTCTTTTTCTTTGGGGTTGCTGTCTTGCATGTATCTGGCTTGGGTGCTACTGCTGCTGCTTGATGGTCTACTGCTTTCATATATGCCTCAGAAAGACTGCAATGTCTTCATCTTTATAGGCAAAAGTTTGTCCATTTAGAAGCAAACAATGAACCATCAAAATACACAAAGGATTAAATGCGGTTAAAAAATCATTATGAGATTGCTGGAAGGTAGCAAAATGATTCCAGAATCCTGATACTTCAACTTCCAGTCTGGATATATACTGCTATAGTACCCCTGTGTTCTATTCTATTGATGCCACAGAAGCTACAGATTGTGCTGCATGTTTGAACATTTTAGCACAAGGATCTCTTCTAAGCAGAGCAATAGGTTGTGACCAAATGTCCCTGGATATTTCCTCAACTCCCTAATCCATAAGATATTCAGACATAATCCATGAGAAGGGTAGTTTGTATGTCTTGGAATGCCTAGGTCCACTACTAGAGATACAACATTTATCACATCATACACATGCTGCCCCTAGTCAATAGCCTTTTTAGTCCCCAGCTGAAATAGAAGAGTGCCCTCATCCTATTCATTTTGTTCTTATGTGTGAGTAGGTCTAGATTCGTCATCACAAATTTGTGTAGCAGTTTATATCTCAAAGACATTTGTGCTACCCTGAAGTCTGATCTCCTAGTTGGCCAATTGGTTCTAATTAATTCCTGGGCTATCTCATTATTGGATATGTTTTGCTCATTGTATTCAGAAATTCTGAACTGCCTAGTCCCTATCCAGCTTCGCATACTATCTGGAGTAAATCTCACCATTCTCCCCTTCACATCAATTTTAGACGTGAAGGAACACTTAGAGTCAGCAAGATTTTAAGGGATATTTGCCAAGAATTCCCTTACTAATGTCTCATTAGCCTTGCCTCCACAGTAAAATAATTTCTCAATCTTGAAAAATTTCACCAACTCCCCCAGACCAAACTCCTCAAAATTAGAAAACATGATCCGTCTCTCATATTTAAATTTTCTAAAAATCAAATACTTTTTAAAAAGTTTAGCAGTTCTAGAATCATGAAAGCAAAAGTTAAAAGGAACGAAAGAACCTCGTGCTGTTCGAATTTCAGTGCGCTTGAAGTCCTTTGGGTCATCAGGATGCGTTCTGACCTCATCTGAGCCTGCTGGTGAAGATTCTTCCCCAGATACATCCTGGTCAGGTAAGTCTGTTCCTTCATCTGATTCTGATTCAGAATGAGTCCTCTTCTTTGGACTCCCAATCTTTACTCCAATTGGTCTCTGCCTGGTTGGAATTTTTTTGACTATTGCCTCAACTTTTTGTTTCCCCTTTTTTATGCCTTCCCTTTTCTGTTTTTCTTTCTCTGAAAATTTCTCAACGTCATCTGTAGTAGAAAATTCCTCAGAGTTTTCTTCTTCATCCTCAGCCTCATATTCACTTTCAGACTTGTCGTTTAGCTTTTTGGATTTCTGTTCTTTCTCAGGAACTGATATATCCTCCTTCGGTCCTTCTAACTATAACTTGTCAAACTCTTCTCCATTAGATTCCTCTTCCACAGAATGCAAAGAGGGTTTATCCTTGTCTGCCATCTCTTTCGCTAGAGATTTTATCTGTTCTTCCTCAACAATCGGCTATTGTAGATTTGCATTATCTTGCTGTTGATTTTCCCCTAAATCGGTAGGGTTCAAATGATCCCTAGTGATAGATTGCAAAATATCCTAGATATTTAGAGCTTCTTGAAGAATCTCTTCCTGCTGAACATTAGGAGCAGGAACCTGTTGATTTTCCTATTGTGCGGCCTCTAGTAAGGGTGCTTGTAGTTCAACAATCAGCGGTTCCAGTGGATTCTGATTTTCCAGCTGTGGTTGTGGTTGATCTTCCTCTGCAGGAGGTTTTGAACTTTCCCTTCGAACAAAATCATTGCCCAAAGAGGTTTGATTTGGTACAGAACTTCCACTACTGGTTTTTCTAGTGTAGTTACTGGTGTTGGATCAACTGATTCAACCTGTGGAATTTCTTCCTATGGTTGCGCGGGAGGATAAGCTTGCACTGGTTCTACCACTGGCGCTGTAACTTCTGATGGACCTTCATCTGCCTTTGTGCTTCGCGTAGTCCGGCTTCCGCGACCACCACGTCCTCGTCTCTCCCTACCTCTTACAACTATTCTGGCAGCAGATGCCTTTCTGGCCATAGTTTCTTTGCTATAGATTTTTGAAAAGAAAACACAAAAACTCGGAAAGATTTGAAGAGCTAGAGGGCAGTTTAGTTTGAGAATGGAAGTTTCAGTTATGGTTAAGAAAAAGAGGGAAGATTATGAAAATAAGAAGGAAAATAAAAAGTCTCTGACGTTACTTTTCAAAATATGCCCGTTAGAGATTTAAAAAATTGTACGAGCAGTTTACCTGTAATTGCCACAAATGGAATGCTGCTTGACCCATCAACTAAAGTATAAGATGCATCTGGGCTAGATTCACACGGCAAACATATGCAAATATAATGAACCAACATTACTATAATTAACAGTACTGCTTACTTCCCAAAATACCTTTTGAAGTTTACACTATGAAGTATTCAATCAACTGAACTATTCGCAATGGAAGGAATTTATTTTCTGAATGGAATTTATTTTGAATTTATGTTTTCATCATCAATCCTGACTCCACTTTGCACCTTGTGAGGACGTGACTTATTGAAACTTATGAGTGATGCACAAGAAGACTGATCATCATCTGAACAACTCTTATAAAAAGAATACGACTTTTAAGTCCTCAGCTTGCTCAGCTTTTTCTATAATATGAGCATTGTCTTCTGAGGGTAAAGGTAGCTGCACCCACTCAAAGACTTGGTTGATTGGTAGCTTTTTCCTTTACAAACTCTGCCCCTTAGACATTATTGGTCGTATGTCGTATCGAAGAGTGTAGATACTGACCAAAGGTCTATATCAAAATTATGACTCTCAATCAGAATACCTCTTATAGTGCAAAGCAGGCAAGACGTATTCCATCCTTTTTTGTGTAGTTTATCTTTATGGAGTTAGGAGAACAAGTTTTGACTGATCTCTTCAGGATGCGTCCTCCTCTGGGTATCTCAGTGATATTCTAGATAGATATAAAGTGATTTGATTAATATGATCATGAGTGACACACAAATCACACAACTATATGAAAAATGCAAAGAATAAAAACTTTATGTTTTTCTGAGATTTTCTCATTTTCAATTTTTTTTACGTACAATGCAATGCAATTTTTCTTTGTCATGATGTTGAGCCTATTTAGGCTGTATGCAAATGCCAATCTATTTTCTTTGGCCTTCAAACCTAGATGCATCCAATGCTTTAGTAAACAGATCTGCAAGCTGATATTCTATCTGAACATACTCTAAGGCAATCACTTTATGTTCAACGAACTCTCTGATAAAATGATGTCTTACGTCAATATGCTTAATCCTAGAGTGTTGAACTGAATTTTTGGAAATATTTATAGCACTCGTGTTATCACAGAAAACAGTGACCTGATCTTGTGAAATTCCATAATCCTCCAACATATGTTTCATCCAAAGAAGCTGTGTGCAACAACTTCCTGCAGCTATGTATTCTACTTCTGCTGTGGAGAGTGAAATGGAATTTTGCTTTTTACTCATCCAGGAGATCGGAAGAGCACACGTGTAGAAACATCCCCCTAAAAGTGCTCTTTCTGTCATCAACATTCCCAGCCCAATCTGCATCTGAGTATCCAGCATGATTAGCATTGGTATCCTTAGAAAACCATATACCATATTCTATTGTTCCACTGACTTATCTAATAATCCTTTTAACCACAGCCAGATGTGTCTCTTTCAGCTTTGAATGATATCTTGCACACACATCTACGCTGAAGGATATGTCTGGCCTACTTGCAGTCAGATAGAGTAAACTTCCAATCATGCTACGATAAAGACTAGGATCAATTACCTTAACTTGATCATCCTTTGACAATTTTAGATCAGTAGCCATTGGAGTTCTCATCGGTTTAGAATCTACCTATTGTTTGAGAAATAAAGATGCTAGATATGTCCTGCTTCACTTGTAATCCCAGAAAGAATGTAAGTTCACCTACCATACTCATTTCAAATTCTATTTGCATTGTCTTGACAAATGCCTTTGTCTTGGCTTCTGAAATTGATCCAAACACAATATCATCCACATAAATCTGAGCAACAATGATTCCTTTCTTTAATGGCTTGATGAATAAGGTCTTGTCAGTACTTCAAGAAGGAATGTGGTAAGTCTTTCATACCAAGCTCTGTGAGCTTGTTTTAGGCCATATAAAGCTTTCCTCAACCTGTACACGTGTTCAGGATACTGTGGATCAGTGAATCCTGGTGGTTGCTCAACATATGCTTCCTCATTCAGAATACCATTTGAAAATGCACTCTTCACATCCATCTGATATAGCTTGAAATCCACATAACATACTACGGCAAGTAGTAATCTGATAGACTCAAGTATGTCTACTAGAGCAAATGTCTCATCTTAGTCTATCCCTTCCATCTGGGTATAGCCTTGAGCCACAAGTCTTGCTTTGTTCTTGATGATCTTACCTTGCTCATCTGACTTGTTTTTGATGACCCATTTTGTTCCAATAACATTGCCATCAGAGGTTCTTGGCACTAGTTCACAAACTTGACTCCTTTCAAACTCATTCAATTCCTCTTGCATTGCTTGAACCCAGTTGTCATCTTGTAAAGTTTCCTCCACATTTTTAGGTTCAACTGTTGAAATGTAGCATATGTGACCAAATTCTTGTTGAAATTTTCTTCTATTCACCATCCCTTCTTTTCTGGATAGGATGTTGTCAACTGGATCTGCCCTCTGGATTTTGGTAGATGGTCGTCGAGGTTCTGGTTTTGATTTAGGTTCTAATTCAGATTCAGGTTCTGCAGTTTGTTCATTTTGACCTCGGCGGGATGTATCTTGATCAAGATTTCCCTATCTTGATGCGTTTGTCTAAGGCAGGATGTGTTCTGACTCAGTTTTGTCAGTCTGATTTTGTACTGTGATGACTTCCATATTTTCAATTTAAGGTTTCTGTGAATAAATGGAGTAGTCAGAAGTATCATCAACTTTAACATTTACAGGCTCAACAATATTCTGAGTTCTCATATTATAAATTTTATAAGCCCTAGAGTTCTCAAAATATCTAACGAAGACTCCTTCATCAGATTTGGCATCAAATTTACCGAGGAGATCTTTATCATTCAAGATATAGCATTTACTACCAAAAACATGAAAATAACTCAACCTAGGTTTTCTGCCTTTACAAATTTCATATGGAGTCTGATTAGTTCTCGGTCTAAGTGTCACTCTGTTAATGATGTAACATGCAGTGTTGATTGCTTCAGCCCATAACTTCATAGGTAATTTCTTACTATTAAGCATCACTCTACCATTTCCTGCAAGTTTCTATTTTTCCTTTCAACTACACCATTTTGTTCAGGAGTTCTAGGTGTAGAGAATTCATGCACGACACCTTTCACAGAAATCAAAAAAATAAGAATTATCAAACTCATTGCCATGATCACTTCTGATTCTTTTCAATGCAACACTTTCATCAGATTTTTCATTTGAAAGTTTCTGGAACAAAACACAAAATCTGTCAAATGTAATAGACTTATCTCATATGAAATCAACCCAAGTATATCTAGAAAAATCATCAACATAGACATCTGTGTACCTCTTACCACCAATACTTTCAGTTTGAATAGGACCAATCAGATCCATGTGTATGAGTTCAAGAACATTAAAGGTAGATAGGTGCTAACCTACTTTGTGTGAATTCCTGATTTGCTTACCTTTCTGGCATGGTTTACATATGCTCTCAGGAATTATTTTCAATTCTAGAATACCTCTAACAGCTCCACTTTTGGTCAATCTGAATAAACTTTGATAATTCATCTGACCCAATCTCTTGTGCCAAAGTTCTACAGGGTTAGTGCCAAAGTAAGTTTTGAATTCAATACATAACATTTATCACTAGACCTAACACCTTTAAGTAAAGTTTGTCCAAACAAGTTTGAATCTGGATCAAGATCAAAAACTTGACATTCAGTTTTAGAAAACAGCACTCTAAGATTGTCATCACATAATTGACTAACATTCAAAAGATTTGCTTTTAGTCAAGATATTTATAGAACATCTTTTAGAGTGGGTAAGCCTTCAATGCAAATATATCCAGATCCTTCAATGTGACCTTGTTGTCCATCTCCAATTGTAACTATACCTGTTTCACCTATTTGAAAATTGGTTAACTGATTCAAGTCACCTGTCATGTGTCTAGAACATCCACTATCAAAATACCAAGTGTTAGGGATTAAAGCACTTAAAGAAAGTTTCACAACATAACTCTTGTACTCACCCTTTTTTCCCCAAACCTGTTTTACCTTACCTTTTGCTTCAAGTATTTTGACTTTTTGTGTGTTGATCAAGTTAATGTATTTTTGACAAGTAAAAACATCATGACCAAATTCACCACAAAAGTTGCAATTTACCTATCTTACCATACACGTTGGAGTTCTGAACTAGTCTGACATTAACAGGTTGTTTTCTGGCATTCTGTTGTTGCTGTTTTAGTGGACTATTCTTTTGAACAGTTCTACTCGAAGAGGATCCTGACGTATCCTGCTTAGGTCCAGAATTCTGTTTTTGTCCTGTAGGTTATTTTTGGAAGTTCTCCCCTGATTCTTTCACAAAAACTGTCTGCTGGACAGCCTTTCTTTTTCCTTTGTATCCTAGTCCAGATGTATCCCCTGAAGGTCTTCCATACTTCACGACTTCATTCAATCTTGTAGCTCCAATTGTCAACTGTTTGATTCTTTCATTGGCATGCTCCAGATCAGTTTTTAGTTGATTGATCTGCTCATCTTTTTGATCAATGGATTTGTATAGATCCTTCTTTTCATCATTGAAAAACTCCATCATGACTTGAAGCATGTCAGGTTTATCTTGTTCTGCTACTAGTTGATTTTTTAATACTGCACAGTTTGGACAGGATTTATCCTCACTAGAAGATGATTTTGCAGTATTAGCAGTGAGGCAATTTGTAGAACCGGATTGAGGCTGGATATGTGCTGTCGGGATAGTAATCTGTTCTTCGGATGACGTATATGATCCTGAGCCAGACATGTCATCCTCATCTTCACTCTAGGAAACTTTCATGGCCTTTTTGCCTTTCTTCTTCTAAGTGTTTACACATTCTACTACAATATGGTCGTAGCCTTCACATTCATTGCATATGATTTTGTTTGTAGTTTGTGTCTTAAGCATAAAGTTGCTCCTGAGTTTTCTGTAGCTAGATTTCCTCTGTTGATATGGCTGTTGCTCATCATCTTGATTCTGATTTTGTTTTTGATATGGTTTCTGAGGTTTGTACTGATTTTCACCATCTTGATTATAATTTTGTTTTTGATATGGTTTCTGAGGTTTGTACTGATTTTTGAATCTCCCACCGCTTTGCTGTTTGTTCTTCAAGAACCTTTGGAATTGCTTGGTGAGAAGTGTCATGTTATCCTCATTATCAGTATCTTCCTCTGTCTCAGAATCTTTCACCTTGCTTTTGAATGCAATCCCGGGTTTCTTCTCCTTTTTTCTTTTGGACATGTTTAGCTTGTACGTTAACAAAGATCCTACAAGCTCATCAACCCTCATCTCTTCCAGATTCTTACTTTTTTCTATGGCAGTGACCTTCATCTGGAATCTTTCTGGCAGTGATATGAGAATCTTCTTGACAATCTTCTAGTCAGAATATATCTTGCCTAGCCTGCGCTTGATTGGTAATCTCACGGAACTGAGCACAGTATTCCTTGAATTCCTCATTGTCCTTCATTGTGATTTGCTTAAACTCAAGAGTGAGCATCTAGAGCCTTGAGGACTTGACTGCAGTTGTTGCTTCATTAGCAACTTGAAGGGTACCTCAAGCTTCCTTAGCAGTCCTGCAATTAGTAATGAGCTTAAACTGACTTTGATCTATAAAGGAAAAATAGCATTTAAGGCTTTAGAATTCCATCCACATGTAGTATTTTCTTCAGCAGTATATTGAGTTTTAGGCTTAACAGAAACAGTACCATCTGTAGCTATGACAGTGGGTGCTATATAACTAGTATGAATAGAAGTCTAAGCCCTATTATCAATAGACTGAATGTAAATTTGCATGCGGACTTTCCAATAAGCATAATTAGACCCGTCTAGAATAGGTGGTTTTACAGAAGATGTATCCATGTCTAGATGAACCTGATCTCATTAATAACTTAAGTGAACCCGCGTGGATTCCCAAGCTTCTGTCTAAGTCGCAAGTTTGCTAGGTCGCGGAGTTAGATTGAGGAGCTATCAGCTTAATGGCGTAGTGGCCAGACGTCCTAAACCCCGACAAAGCTAGAAGGAAGATTCATTTCTAATAAAATGGATTTTCAGGTCTTTTGGTCGTTTGGTTGCTAGGTCGTTGAGTTGGGCGAGGTTCTCGGGGGCTTGTTCCCAAGACCCTACGAGCGTTGACCTTAGTTGACCTTTGACCTCCGTTGACATTTGTGACTTGGTGGCTACAAGTAACCTCTGGGAAATTTCTATGATACATGGTCAATCAGAGAGGAATTGAGGCAAACTCGGAGATAGTCAAGGCGATCTTAGACATGTGATCTTATCATCCAGTTCTTGAGGAAGAGAGTAGTCCCACTAGGTGTGGAAGCCAAAAAGCTCAGGCACCAAGCTGCCCGATTCTCACTTATCGATGGGAAGTTATATAAAAGAAGTTTCACTAGACCACTACTAGATCCAATTTTCTGACCTCTTCTTTTAGTTTCAGTGATTTTGGCTCTATTTTTCGGCTAAACCATCTGCAACCATGTTTGCCCTTCCAGGGTGGTAATTGATGTGCTCTTCCGATCTCCTTGACTAACTCGAGCCACCTCCGTTGTCTCATATTGAGTTTTTTTTGCATAAAGAAATATTTTAGGCTCTTATGGTCAGTGTAAATTTCACACTTTTCACCATAAAGATAATGACTCTAAATTTTTAAAGCAAAGACTATTGCTGCCAACTCAAGGTCGTGGGTAGGGTAATTTCTCTCATATGACTTTAGTTGTTGGGATGCATAAGCAATAAATTTCCCGTGTTGCATTAGCACACATCCTAATCCATTTTTGGACACATCACTATAGATCACGAAGCCTCCTGAATTAGAAGGAATGGTTAATATCGGGGCTGTCGTTAACCTCTGCTTTAATTCTTGAAAACTTACTTCACAATCTTCAGTCCATCTAAAACGTGTATTTTTCTGAGTGAGTTGAGTGAGAGGCAAAGCAATTCGTGAGAATCCTTCAATAAATCACCGGTAATATCCAGCCATACCAAGAAAACTACGAACCTCAGTTAGAGTTGTCGGTCGTGGCCATTTGAGAACTATTTCTACCTTACTTGGGTCGATGGAGATCCCGTCTTTTGTTGCCACGTGTCCCAAAAAGTTTACTCTGTTTAACCAAAATTCGCATCTTGAGAATTTAGCTAACAATTTTTCTTCCTTTAATTTTCTTAGTACCGTGCTCAAATGTTGCTCGTGTTCCTCTTTTGTCTTGGAATACACCAAGATATCATCAATGAATACAATAACAAATTTATCAGATCGGATCCTTGAACGCTCGATTCATCAAGTCCATGAAAGCCGCAGGGGCGTTAGTCAATCCAAAAGGCATTACCAAAAATTCATAGTGCCCATATCGATTGTTGAATGATGTTATCGGCACATCTTCCTTTTTAATCTTCAACTAATGATATCCTGTTCTTAAATCGATCTTCGAGAAGACTTTTGCCCCTTGAAGTTGATCAAAGAGATCATCAATTCTTGGTAAAGGGTACTTATTTTTTATCGTAACTTTATTGAGTTCTCTATAGTCGATGCAGAGTCTCAAAGTTCCATCCTTCTTTTTGACAAAGAGAACTGTCACTCCCCATGGAGAGAAACTAAGCTGAATGAAACCTTTGTCCAGTAGTTCGTGCAATTGTACCTTTAATTCCTTTAATTCTATTAGTGCCATACAATATGGTGCCTTCGCAATAGTCCCCGCCCCTGGAATTAAATCGATTGTGAATTCTATTTCTCTATCAGGGGGAGTCCTGATAGCTCTTCAGGAAAAACTTTCAGATAATCTTTAACTACTAGCACCTCTTGTATTAAGGGTTTCTTATCAGATGTCAATTGATAAAGACTTACAAAATAGGCTTGACTTTTCTTGTCGAGACTTTTCTTGCTTTAGTAGTAGAGATAATGTGGTTGTAAGTCTTGCCTTTGAAGGAGATTGTTTCTTTACCGGGGACATGAATGGTTTTCTTCTTGCAGTCTATAAGTATTTGGTGTTTGGACAACAAGTCCATCCCAAGGATGACATCATAATATTTGAGGTCTAATACAATAAGGTCAACAGGCAAAGTTTGTTGACCAAGATGTACTACTGTATTCATAATTATTTGTTTAGCCCATTGGGGTTTTCTAGACGGTACTGTGTTCCTGATGTCACTTTGACTGAATCGAGGAGTTAGCGATGTGGTAGATATAAAGTGAGATGATGCAAAGGAATGTGTGGCTCCAGAATCAAATAAGGTGTTGTCTACTATACCTTCGACTGGAACTCTTCTTGCTATCACATCGTGGTTGTCTGTTTCTTTGGTGACGTCCATAGAGAAAACTCTAACACTTGCTGGCTGAGTGGCTTTGTCATTTTTTCTTGGACACTCTCTGGCCATATGTCACTTTTGTCCACAATAATAGCGTAGTCCAGTTCTTTTGAAACATTCACCACGTGTGCTCTTCCGATCTATTTAGAACAATTGGGGCGTGCTTCACTTTATGATTCAAACCTTCATTTCTTATGGTTTAGGTCGTAGTGATCATTACCTCCCTTAGAAGTGGAACCTGGAGTGGTGTAGCTCATCTTTTGATTAGGCCTATTCGCGTTTTGAGATCGGAAGAGCGTCGTGAAAACTTTGTTTCCATATTTCGTGGGCACTAGTGATTCTTTGCTCGGCTTGCTCTGCAGTGAGGGCACAATCGGAAATCGTGACAAAATTTGCTCCCTCTATGCCGACCATTTGTACATCTCTATTATGTTCTGGTCGAAGCCCCTCTAAGAACCGATCAGTTTTTAATGCTTCAGTGGCAACCATATGTTGAGCAATTTTTGAGCCAATTGTTGACAATAATTCAATATTCTCTCGATGGTCTTGAGCCAATTTTTGGCCTCAACTAAGTTGGTGGATCCTTCAAAAGTGGGTGGATTTAGTCACCGAAAACATTCTCCAGGTGAAGAATTTCCATTCTGGCTTACTAAAGTAGCCAATTGTTCTGCCTGATTTTCTACCAATTGGGTGAGTCGATTGATGACTGTATTGATGTCATCACTACTGTTAAATTGTCTTCGTGGCATCTTCTTACCTGAATGAAAAATTTAACTTTTTATGAGTCACTTCCAACTATACATATACTTTCTCTTTTATACTATTTCACATATATCCTTTTATGTACGAACAAGTATGGATAATTACTCCACGTGGTTTTTTTTTTTTTTATATCCGCATTGGTCTTGAATAAAAGCTTTCCTTGAGGGGAATTTAATGGAGAAGAAATTGTCTCAATCTATCTAGTAGATTAAAAGTTATGCTAGTTTGAAAGAAAAATAAAGTTGTTCTTTATATATTAATATTATATATATACATATGTGTGTGTATGTGGGCGCGTGATACTTCATGTGTAATTCCAAAGAAAAGTGAAAGTTGCAGTCAAAGTCTTATCTTATCCTTCAAACAACTTTTTCAGACAACTTTCTGAAACAATATCAAATCTGCAAGATTTTTGAACTTGAATAGGAATCATTTAAGTTTTCAAGAAAATAAGATTTTGTTTTTATCTCTTTACTAAACGCTGTCAAGGTTGCGTGTTAGGCAATAAAAGAATTTCACCCTCATTATAAGGCTTACTTTATCCATCACTTCTACATTAATTCTAGGAAGAAAAATGCCACCATGAAGGTGTTCCACTTCAAAAACTAAGCCTACTCTAGCATCCACCACTAGATCAAGGAAAAGAGTGCCAGAAAATAATAATGAGCAAGGAAATAATTCAGAGACACAAGATCAAACAGATAATGCAGAGATATGCCAAGAGTCACCATTCACAAGGGATTTCCCATCTGAATATCATCACGAACGGTTTATTAAATTTTGGTAAGGTTATTTGTTTTACAGATCTTGACAAATACCAGTTTCCTTTCACAAAATATTTCGAAGATTTTGGTTGGAAGAGTTTCTTAAGTCTAAATCGAGGCTTTTTTTTTTGAAGTACAATTACAATCTGTATCATGGCAGAACAAGTGCATATAGATATATATTCATCTAAAACACAACGCACAAAAATCAACAATACAAACCCTTATATAAGGGACTATAAGAAATCAAACTCCTATACAGGAGTCTAAATCGAGGCTATTATTTGTATTATATCCGTGTCTTTTATTCCAATGCCTTTCGCTATGAGCCTGTTGAGGGAAACACTATACCTTACATTAAGACATTTGTTGGTGACAACTTGCTAATTATTGAGCAAACCTCTTTGTCTAAAGTTTTTGGATTCTGAAATAGTGGTGCCATTTATGGCAAAAATCCTCACTATGATCGTATTGAAGCTTACAATTTAATTTGGGAAACACAACTTTCTAAACTACCGGATACACTGTGGCTTGCATCTATGTTGCCGCCGTTTCTTAAGTTGTTGCATACTATAGTGATTAAAGTGATATCTCCCCGTACTGGATATTTCCACTTAGTGTGTGATGAGGATTTGCGGATTATGTGGCTAATCGTTAAAAGAGATCCACCAAACTTCTGCCATATTATCATGAAAAACATTATTCGTTTTATGAATCCAGAGGAAACCTTGCATTATGGCATGCTCATTAGCTATCTCCTTGATAGATGTCAGATTAATCTTCTAGCTCTACCAACTGTAGCCCCACCCCCAAGTAGTCATATCAAGTTTTCAAATTTACTGAAAGGTGCCTTTGAAGTAAGAGGGAACAATGTAACAAAGAAAAGAACAAATACTTCCATGAAGGGAGAGAGTTCCAGTAGTGTTCAAGAGGAAAATGAAACTGGAGTTTCTTTAACTGAATGGGGTGATTTACATGCTCAAGTGGGCCGTCTAGAGGCTGAACAAAGGAACACCAATGTCCTACTAGCTCAAGTCGTCCAAAATCAAGAGACTCTTCTTAAATAGAATCAAGATTATGAAACCCGTTTTGGGCTTCGTCGCTAAATGTACTAATTAGATATTTTCTATTTGTTTTTAGTAGTTTACCTCATGTTGTCCCTTTTCAGTGTTTTCATGTTGTAGAAATTTCAACCATGTGATGTTTGTTTCTGTTTGTAAAATATGTATTAAGAAATATTGTTTTTGAATGGAACTAAACTTTCAATAACAAGATGATCAGTTAAATCCATTCTTACTTGGCTGGCCAACATTCCTGATCCTTCATATGTATTGGATCTTGCCTTCTCTGATACCATTACTTGTAACACTCTCCACGTAAATCAATAAATTATTTAGTCATTAGAGGACTATATCATATTTTCACTATTTACTAATGGTAAAAACAGTAAGTTAGAGTCATAACAATAAACTTTTATTTTTCACCGTCCATATTACATTAGTTCCCACCTCCAAAAGCAGTCAAAACAAAAGAGGGAAGATTTTCTTACACAGTTAATACTAAGTTTTTAACGAGCTGCCAAATACTTATTACAACGTTACGTTTAGACTAGTGTACTGATACTGGTCATTATATGCAAATTTGGTTGAAACTTCCTTTA